>MEHQ01004293.1:639337-693404 GCA_008828725.1 Saccharina japonica | reverse complement strand
GCCGGACGTACTCGTACTGAGCTTTACGTGGGAAGTGGGAAGTGAAGCTGTGCAAAGCGACGGCGCAGCCACCTGACGATAACGTCAAGGACTGCTGCAGCAGCGTGCTGCTGTGCTGCTGTTGCTGTGCTGCTGCTGCTGAGCCTAGATGATATACGCTGCGTTGTGCGCTAGCACCCGGCGACATCATGTGGAGGACGCTAATTTAAGCTGCGTTGTGCGCAAGCGCCTGACGTACTCGTACTGAGCGTTACATGGGAAGTGGGAAGTGCAGAAGTGCAAAGCGACGGCGCAGCCACCTGATGATAACGTACGTGGAGGACTGCTGCAGCAGCGTGCTGCTGTGCTGCTGCTGCTGAGCCTAGGTGATATACGCTGCGTTGTGCGCTAGCACCCGGCGATAATGTGGAAGACGCTGATTCAAGCTGCGTTGTGCGCAAGTGCCTGACGAGCACATACATACATGGAGGACGCCAAGGCAGCATTATTACAAAAGCTGCTGTATGTACTGATGAATACCAGGCATAGCTGCTTACAAGCTACAACAATACATAATACTTCACAGGGGAGGCGGCGGGCAGCCACCTGACGATAACGTGGAGGACTACTGCAGCAGCGTGCTGCTGTGCTGCTGCTGCTGCTGTGCTGCTGCTGCTGCTGCTGAGCCTAGGTGAGATAGGCTGCGTTGTGCGCTAGCACCCGACGATAATGTGGAGGACGCTGATTTTTAAGCTGCGTTGTGCGCAAGCGCCTGTGACGAGCACATACATACACCGAGGACGCCCAAAGGCAGCATTACAAAAGCTGCTGTATGTACATGATGAATACCAGGCATAGCTGCGTACAAGCTACCAGGTACAACAATACATAATACTTCACAGGCGAGGCGGCGGGCAGCGGGTCGGGGCGCAGCCCCGACCGTCTTGCCCCGCCCAGCTGGCAACCCTGTGTATGCGCGTCCGTGGAATAGTGTTTGAATGGAATTGCCAGGAAGCGGAGTGGGTCAGACGGCGTTCGGGTGTGTGTGATCCGAAGCACACAACAATCAATCGTCATGATTTCTACGAGTATGGCCCATAGGGCTCATGCCTTGGGAGAGAGTCCGAGTCGATCCACGATTTCATGATCCATGATCCATGGTCCATGGTCCATGATCCCTGATGTTCGTGCGAAATGTAACGCCACATGAAACGACACAACAAGTTACGCCGCTCGACATCACATGCGCTTCGACGAAATCCTCGAGCTCACAGCTGTTGCTTTTTTTATTTAGTTGAATACATACTTGACATATCTACTTGACATCTTGACATCTTGACATGCTGTAGACTACCGGCCCTCCCACGAGAAAGTGCCCTACAAGAAACTCAGCCTAAACAGTTCGGGGGAAATAAGAAAGTCGGCACAGCTGTTATACTGAAGTTAGTGCGGGACACACCCCTTTCTAAAATAAGAAAGTAAGCCCAAGCCCAATTTCTGGTTTCTTAAGAGCGGGCCGGTACTACTGTACTCGTACTCACTTGTATAATACGGACACACACGGAATGGAATATTTGCGATTGATGCGATTAATGGCGAATTGAATGCAGTACGTATTATTCGTACAGCCCGTCAAGTGCAAGAAAAAGAGTATTCTTGTCGGTGCAAGAAGAAGAGTATTCTTGTCGCCACACGTCACAGACTTTGCGGCGGGGAGCGGGTCGGGGCAGCGCCCCGACCCGCTCCCCGCCCAGCCGACAAACCCCGTGTGCCAGTCAAAAGGATTATTGCCTCTCTCTACTACTACTATGGATTATATCGATGCGATAGAAGCGCCAAGTAGCGGAGTGCGTCGTCAGACGTATTATGCGAGTAGTAAGTAAGCAGCACCAAAAGGATTCAGCACAGCAGTGGAGACAGGCACAACAACAGTAGTATAGTTCTAGTTCTTCGAGTACAAATCATTTTGCAGCAGGATGAAGGGGGTAGACCCACTGACGCACAGACGACACAGAGTAGTAGTGCAGTACGTCGATGCAGCATCATCGCTGTGGCCGTCGATCATGGAAAAGTACGGATACGTAATAATATATTATTCAGTGCAGCAGTACTCGTGCTACACAATAGTGCGTACTCGTACTGCTGTAAGCGCGTCAAACGATTATATCGATACGATGGTGGCGAAGTGTCACTGGGACCCGCGTGCAGAGCAACCCCTCTGCGCGCTATAACTATAGTTACTGGGATCTGTCGCGGAAATTATTTAATTTCCCAAATCCCCTGCCTTTCAACTCTGTTTCGAGGTCTAATTCCATCTTTTTTTAGTAATCCCCTCCCCTACTTAGTTCAACTCCAAACACGATTTAGCTCTGTAGCCCATCAATCCCTCTACTTCATGTTGCACCTGGCATATAAATTTGACTCTGTAGCCTTTGGCTAAATAAAGTTATACACATTCGATACTTAACCCGACGAGGTAATATCAGCTCTGGGTCGAGTCGATTATTGTGTCGGACGTACTCGTACTGAGCGTTACATGGGAAGTGGGAAGTGCAGAAGTGCAAAGCGACGGCGCAGCCACCTGATGATAACGTACGTGGAGGACTGCTGCAGCAGCGTGCTGCTGTGCTGCTGCTGCTGAGCCTAGGTGATATACGCTGCGTTGTGCGCTAGCACCCGGCGATAATGTGGAAGACGCTGATTCAAGCTGCGTTGTGCGCAAGTGCCTGACGAGCACATACATACATGGAGGACGCCAAGGCAGCATTATTACAAAAGCTGCTGTATGTACTGATGAATACCAGGCATAGCTGCTTACAAGCTACAACAATACATAATACTTCACAGGGGAGGCGGCGGGCAGCCACCTGACGATAACGTGGAGGACTACTGCAGCAGCGTGCTGCTGTGCTGCTGCTGCTGCTGTGCTGCTGCTGCTGCTGCTGAGCCTAGGTGATATACGCTGCGTTGTGCGCTAGCACCCGACGATAATGTGGAGGACGCTGATTTTTAAGCTGCGTTGTGCGCAAGCGCCTGTGACGAGCACATACATACATCGAGGACGCCAGGCAGCATTACAAAAGCTGCTGTATGTACATGATGAATACCAGGCATAGCTGCGTACAAGCTACCAGGTACAACAATACATAATACTTCACAGGCGAGGCGGCGGGCAGCGGGTCGGGGCGCAGCCCCGACCGTCTTGCCCCGCCCAGCTGGCAACCCTGTGTATGCGCGTCCGTGGAATAGTGTTTGAATGGAATTGCCAGGAAGCGGAATGGGTCAGACGGCGTTCGGGTGTGTGTGATCCGAAGCACACAACAATCAATCGTCATGATTTCTACGAGTATGGCCCATAGGGCCCATGCCTTGGGAGAGAGTCCGAGTCGATCCACGATTTCATGATCCATGATCCATGGTCCATGGTCCATGATCCATGATGTTCGTGCGAAATGTAACGCCAAATGAAACGACACAACAAGTTACGCCGCTCGACATCACATGCGCTTCGACGAAATCCTCGAGCTCACAGCTGTTGTTTTTTTTATTTAGTTGAATACATACTTGACATATCTACTTGACATCTTGACATCTTGACATGCTGTAGACTACCGGCCCTCCCACGAGAAAGTGCCCTACAAGAAACTCAGCCTAAACAGTTCGGGGGAAATAAGAAAGTCGGCACAGCTGTTATACTGAAGTTAGTGCGGGACACACCCCTTTCTAAAATAAGAAAGTAAGCCCAAGCCCAATTTCTGGTTTCTTAAGAGCGGGCCGGTACTACTGTACTCGTACTCACTTGTATAATACGGACACACACGGAATGGAATATTTGCGATTGATGCGATTAATGGCGAATTGAATGCAGTACGTATTATTCGTACAGCCCGTCAAGTGCAAGAAAAAGAGTATTCTTGTCGGTGCAAGAAGAAGAGTATTCTTGTCGCCACACGTCACAGACTTTGCGGCGGGGAGCGGGTCGGGGCAGCGCCCCGACCCGCTCCCCGCCCAGCCGACAAACCCCGTGTGCGAGTCAAAAGGATTGTTGCCTCTCTCTACTACTACTATGGATTATATCGATGCGATAGAAGCGCCAAGTAGCGGAGTGCGTCGTCAGACGTATTATACGCGTAGTAAGTAAGCAGCATCAAAAGGATTCAGCACAGCAGTGCAGACAGGCACAACAACAGTAGTTCTAGTTCTTCGAGTACGAACCATTTTGCAGCAGGATGAAGGGGGTAGACCCACTGACACACAGACGACACACAGCAGTAGTGCAGTACGTCGATGCAGCATCATCGCTTTGGCCGTCGATCATGGAAAAGTACGGATACGTAATAATACATTATTCAGTACAGCAGTACTCGTGCTACACAATACGACGTAGTGCGTACTCGTACTGCTGTAAGCGCGTCAAACGATTCTATCGATTATCGATACGATGGTGGCGAAGTGTCACTGGGACCCGCGTGCAGAGCAACCCCTCTGCGCGCTATAACTATCTCGCCCAGGGATTGCCCATCCCTGGTCTCTCAGAGCTCCCACTTCGACACCGCCTCCTGGCATTACTTGCTCAGCGTTGCATTCTCGCTTTGTTCCCTATATACTTTAGTTCGCGAGAGGCGTCTTCCTCTTTCAGTTTTGGGTTCGTGCGTGTGCCCAGAGAGCACGGCAGCGCGGGCGAGCCCGGCGCCATCGCGGGTACGGGAGGGCGCTGGCCAGTAGAGGGGGGGACGGAAGTAGCGCAGTCGCCTTTTTCGTGGCTAGGCGTGTCGTGTCCATCGAGACACGAGGGAAGCATGAAGGCGCTTTGTCTGCGTTGCTGCTGCAGCATGTACGAAAATATAAGGGTCTTTTATAACTGTAAAATAAAGTTCAAGCGGTGCTTATTTATCTGAACAAATATGATTTAAAGAGAAAGGCCGGCAGTTTGAACACCATAATGATGGAGCGGGCGAACGAGGGGGCCACGGTGAGCACCGGGCTTTACGCGAGGCGGGCCACGGGGCTCACTGGGGCAGAGAGGCAGTAGAGCTCGACCCGGACCGAATCGATGGCGAGGTGATCACGGAGGGGCGGGGAGCGTCAAGGCTGACATCACGCCAACGACGTCTCAACTTTTTTTGTTTATGCGGCGCAATCGGCCTGATGCTTTTTTTTTCTCAAAAATAATTTTTCATGATTTTTTATAAAAAAATTAAAAATACGGCAGCTGTGAGAGAGCGTACGGCCAACTGATTTCCAATTTTTTCCGACTTTTTTGTTTTGCGCTCCTGCCGTTTCGTTCGAGTACGAGTACGAGTAGGGATGTACATCAACTCATAATCACGTGTTGATTATGATTATTTTTGGTGATTAATTTTAATCACGTGATGTGATTAATTCTTGTTGATTGTTGATTATAAATCAACTAGTGATGATTAGTTGATTATTGAACATAATCATGATTAGTTGATTATTTTTGAATATAAAAGGGGCGTTTTGTGATGTAACCGATTGTTTTTTCTTCCCGGCGCACATTGCCACAAATTAACTAATCAATGATTAGTTGATTATTGAAATTAATCATGATTAGTTGATTATTTTTGAATAAAAAAGAGGCGTTTTGTGGTGTAACCGTGAAAACCATCAACAATCAACCGATAATCATGATTATTAATCACATCATCGTGTAGTTGATTGTGTTGATACTAATCAACTAATCATGATTAAATCAACACGATTTGGACAAATTAATCAACAATCAAATCAACCCCGAAAAAGAGTTGATGTACATCCCTAAGTACGAGTACGAGTACTCCATAGATGTACGTACATACGTTTAAACATGTGTCCGACGTCTTTCTCAGTTTTGTTGATTTTCTGGTTTTCGTACTTCACAACTCGTCGACCGTGCTGTGCCGTGCTTTCTCTTTCATACATACAAAGTAGGAAGTACTACGAGTACCACCACCACCGTTTTGTTGTTGTCCTACCACACATATATACTCACGAAGAAGGCAGGAATCACACACACCACAGCAGGCAGCGCAGCGCCGTGCTGTGAGCCGTGTTGCTGTGCTTTCTCTTTCGAACATACAGCTTTGTTGTCCTGACGCATGGAGCTAATGTGCATCCCGAGCATGTTTTGCATGCATGCACGTCAAGTCCGCCGTTTCTTCGCTGTGCACCATGAACCTCTTGGCATTTTCAAGTCGGTGCTTGCTTGCACTACGTTGTACATCATGGGCCTCTTCTGCCCCTTTCCTTGCGCGAGCGTAGCGGGCGGCGTCAGCCGCCCGCGGAGCGGAGCCCTTGTACGTGCATACGGTTATTTATTCTTGCTCCAAGTAAAAAAAAGGTTATTTCGCAGATGGATGGGAGATGGATGCATTGTATGTATAACCGTACGATGCTCTTCGTATCCTCGCCGTGCGCGTGCGTACCACAAGACCAAGAGCGGTACAAGTAGCTCAGGCAGCGGTCTCTGCTAACCGGGGACTTGCATTGTGGCCGTGAGTTCATGTGCGAACAACAACAACGACAACCGAAGGATTGATTGATATTCCATGCATACCATTTGACATGCCGTTTGTTCGCGTAGCAGACAGCCAACTCAGGTGTTCTTCGCAGACATGTATATACGACCACACATAATACGAAGTATGTACGTAGATCGTGTTCACAAAAACTCACTCGTAGATATCATAATAATACCAAAGACGGAACAGGTGGACAAGTTGAGGAACTCTCTCGCTTGCTCTTCCAGCCACCGCGCCACCACCGAGTAGAGGTACCCGCTATGCTACGCACGAGCTAAGACGAGCTACAACAATAGGTCAAACACGGTTCGAGACGTTCGGTGGTACACTGCTGTATGCCTACATATATACGTGATTGGGAGCGAAGCAGGAGGTGCTCACCATTCCGCACATGATGACAAGACGGTTTTGAAAGGGACCCATCCCGATCGCGTCGATGGTGTCGGAAAATGTCATCGCCAGCTGTTGTTGCGGAGATCCTTGATCCTCCGTCGAAGGGGAGTCACCGCCCGCCATCGCGTGCATCTCCTGGTCCCGCGTGGGGGACTCTATCCGGAGGTTTGACGACATCGTTTCCGCGTTCTGTCTATGATGACCCGCCTGTTCGTACCCCGCCGTATCGGATGTGAATTTACACAGTAGCAGCTGTTGTTGTTGTTCGAACCCAACTGTACTCGTAAAAGCAAGGCATCAAAAGGTTCAAAAGGTCAAAAGTAACTCAATCAAAGACTGCTTGTGAAATCAAATGGTTGATCGAGGGGGTTTCCAAGTCGGAAGGGTCGCGTGTTCCCGTGGGATATACGAGTCGTATTTGAATTTTTGAATTTTGATCTTTTCATTTCGAGGAGGGTGCGCTGCTGTGCTGCTGGGCCAAGCCTCTCCCAGTCTCCGACCATCGATCGGCAGACTAATCGGCTGTGATGTTGCGTGCGCACTGTGCCGTCCAACGCGAACTACAATGCTTCTGTTTGGTTGCTTGATTGTTGATTTGCTTCAGTATGTTTACTTTTTATTATTTTTCCTTTTTTTCGCTTTTTTTCTGTTTTCTCTTTTTCTCTCGCATATGCACCTGCATTGCTAGCAGGATCATTTGCAGGATAGGTCTTGCCTGTCGTATATGGCATTGCATTGTCTGCTCTGCTTACTGCACTGAGCGTAGTATCTCTGTGTCGTAGTTTTGTGACCACAGAACTGGTACCTTTTTAGGATGAAGAATCGGCACGGACACTGGGTGTGCTGGATGTCGACGGGTAGAAAGGAAGGTTTAATGTGAAGAACACAAACAAACACACAACAACAAGCAGTTTGTTGCTGCTGTGTTGGGGTCGTTGTTGTAGCCCGCGGATGGATGTAAAACTTGGACCCATCCGCCGATCCAGCAACTCAAATCAATTAATTCTGGATCGAGAGTCACCTACAAAGGTGTCTATATTATCCTTTTTCCTTTCCGAGGCTATTTTCGGAGGCTTTTCATACGTAGCCTATAGCGGGTTGAGGAGCCACACATCTATCTTGGGTTCAATATAGCCTACGTAGTGGAACCTGAGCTTCATGCCCGAACCTTTCATATATAATATACAAGGTTCCCCTCCGGGACGTGCCTAGGGGAGTGGCGCAAGAACGAACATGAAAACCAAACAGCATACATAGAAGTCTATACGCTATGACTTGGTTTTCGTGAGCGGGACGAAAATTACTTGATTTTAGCGTGAGTTCAAAATTGACTCGGTTTTTGTGTGGGTGGTTTAATTGACTTATTTTTTTGTGTGCGGGCGGGAAATAAACGAATTGCCTTGATTTCGGTGTAGGGATCGAAATTGAGTTGCCTTTTACTATTTTGTTTGCCCTCCGACAAAATGCAGCCTGATCTACAACAACAACAACATTGATCACTCATAAACATCCTCGAAGATCAGAAAATAAGGGCTAATTTAGTAAAACAAAAAAGAAACCTTATGGATTGATACGTATATGTATACATATGGAGTCTCATTCCTTCCTGCATCTTCTCCTTCGTGCTTAATCTCTACCACCAGGTATTATATGTACATGCGTAATTGCTGTTTTATTTTTTAGTGCTTGGTGTCTCGATCAAAATCGAGTTACTGTCGTTTTTTTGTGGGCGGGCTGAAAATTTTTTGGTTTTACGAAGTGTCGGGGTCCAAATTTATTAGGTTTTAGTGAAGGCATCTTAATCTACTTGGATTTGGTGTGGGTAGTCGAAATTGACTTGATTTTTGTGTCGGGGTATTGAAATGGACTTCATTTTTAGAGTTGGCATCGAAAATAACTTGATTTTTGAGTTGGAATCTAACATTACTTGATCTCAGTGTTGGAATCGAAATGATCTTATGGGTTTTGTATGAAGGTGGCTGAGTGTCGGGATCGAAGTTGACTTGGTCTTTTGGTGGGGGTCGAAATGTACTTTGTAAACGCCATATAATTACAGAGGGCCCTAAACACTCACTCTTGTGCCCGTGACCTGTTATAGCAGAGACTTCCAGAGAGTAGTAATACGTAGTAAGTAGTTGTACTCGCGAGTGCCCGGGCATTTTTACTAAAAAAGGGATAAAGCTCTGGAAAAATTGCAGCAAAAAAAAAAACATACAGCCTACTCGTACTGTGTACTCGTACCCTCGTACCTGCATGCCAAAAAAAAAAAAGGAAACAGAGGACGTGTCCGGGGTTTGAACTCACGTTTCAAATTCACGTCGGGACGTTGGACTCAACATATTACGTGATTACTTGCCAGAAATAAATATTGTTCGTTTTTTGTGTTAGACCGCCCGAAGACTGCTGTGTGTGGTATCATCGCATGCGTCGGCATGCAGAGCACACGCATGACACATGGAACCCATCAACAGCAGCAGCGAGCAGCAGACAGGTGATGGTGGTGTGGTTTGGTGACGGAGTGCTGGCTCCTACAAAAGCAACTACTCGTAGCAAAAACACAGAGCACAGCACAGATAGATCTGTTTCCAAAACGCACATCCGTGTAGTACCACTCTGTCCGGAAATGTAAGGACATTTAATATATATTTTGAATGAACAAACGATGATTGAATTTCCGGACAGCGGAGAGTTTCGTACATGAGCATCGATCTGCAGGTACCACGATTGGGAAAATCACAGGGTCCGACAAAAGCAACTAGCCACGGTGCAGCACCGATCTGCCGCATGCGCATGCATGGTGTAATGCCTGCTGCTGCTGCTGGGCGGCAGGTTTATAACATTGAGATTGTACTGCAGCTGCCTCTCTGCGGTGCTGCTAACATTCCCCCCCCATTTTTTTTTCTAACGAGCCGCTTCCAGGTGGCCCAAGGCATGTTTGTACAAAGTTTCACGCAAATTTCGAAGATCTGACTGCGTATGCAACTCTACTACTTAAGTCAAATTAACGCCCAAAATCGATTTTATCTGAAACTAAGTAATTACGAGGCACGCCTATTTATTGCACTTTTACCGCACAATAAGCTCCAAATGTCACGCCGTTTTTGGAGATAAGACCCTGAAAATTGGATACGAACGTGTTTTATGCGCCCTACCCTAGCCTTTACGAATGTTTTTTTTTTTTTTTCGCCGGGAAATTTTGGATCTCTTAACCCATTCAGAACTGAAAAATGTACCCACACTAATTCCAATAGTTTTCCCAAATAATGGGACCGGTTCTTAAGCGGGTTAAGACCCAAATTTCCCCAAAAAATACAAATCAACCAACGGCGGAAAAACAAATACGTGAAAAAAAAAAACACATTCCGTTAACGAGCTCGGAGTAGGGCGCCATAAAACACGTGTGTCAAATTTCAGGGTCTATCCAGGTTTCTAATCTCAAAAAAACGGACCCGTTGGACATTCGCTATGAATACATGCCGGTCCGCCCGGTAGGCTAGGCAGCGGTAACCACGAAGGCGCTTGTGGAGCCGAGACCAGTCGAGTTCGAGCCCCCCGAGTGCAATGCTCGTACAGGTACTTTTTCTCGCACAAAAACAAATAAACAAACAAATGAAGGCCGACTCTTATGGGATCGGAATCCAAAAGATTTTTCAACACCTTCGCAGGCTTTTTCCCCGGGGACTGCTAAAAAACTGTCCCCTATATCTCAACGAGCCTTTGGTCAATTTTCGAGAGGAGATCTAGTGATATTGGCCGATTTTGCAGGCTCGAATTCCAACTGGATGGCCAACTAGAAACCCTGTTTCGATTTTTTCATCCCAATGTTGGCGTAAAAAAAAAAAGAGAAAACGACACCACACCCGGAGGAAAGTCAGAATGAACAAACAAACCGGATCGCTGTCGATCACAGGACGAAATGAGCGAAAACCATTTTTTTCCCGTTGTTTTGTTCCCTTTTTACTTGGTTTTAGAGACCCCCCCTTTTTTTTTCCGCTGGTGGGGGGGGGGGCGTACTCATTTGTTGCTTGCCTTAGTCATTTGACCATTGACCACGCATCCCTTTCGAGACGGTAGGGGGGGGGGGGGGGGTGTACTCATGTTGTGCACGGCCGTAGTCATATGACCATAGACCCTCGCATCCCTACAAGCCGGGACGGAGCGCGTTGGGTTTTCACCAACCAGGCAGACATTGCTTGCACCAAGCGCGAAACGCCGTGGGTATTGGGCGAGTCGCATGGAGGGTGAGCTGCATCCTGCTAAGAACCGCCTCTGAGGCGGACTTGCATATGGACGACAGCTTCAATGAGTTAATTTAATTTCTGGTGTGGCCACTTCCGGAGACAGCAATGGGTTTTACTATTGTAACTGCCTCGCGGACGCCTTACCATATTAACACTACGTGATACGACCATTCCCCTTGTGCGGAACAAAGGTTCTCCACCCCGCACAAATGATCTACTCGACCGCCAGCTTTGGTGACCCGCCAAAAAAAAAATAACAAAAAAAAAACGGCACCCTGGTTGTCTAGCTCACGCAGCGAGTGGCGTGTTTTACAGCGTCGTTGCCAACCGACGCCAACCCAACCTATAACATTCACATATATAGGGGGAGACGTGGGGGGGGTAATTAAAAAAAACTTGACTTATTGTTTTCTGGGATCACAACGGTCCGGTTTCTTCCCTCCAATATAGGGGGGGGGGTGTGGGTATATCTTATTAGTCTACTGAAACTTTTTTTTTTGTGCGAAACAGGCCGCCTGTTTCGTATTTTTTACCCGGTTTCGATAAAAAAAAACGAAACAGGGCCAATTAGCCTGAGTTGGCCATCCATTGGAAATTCGAGCCTGCTAAATCGGCCAATATCACTAGATCCCTCTCGAAAATTGACCAAGGGCTCGTTGAGATAATAGGGGACATTTTTTAGCGTCCCCGGGCGAAAAAGCCTGCGAAAATGTTGAAAAATCATTTTTGGATTCCGATCCCATAAAGAAGAAAAAGTATCTCGACTAGCGGAAAGCGCGAGAGCGTGAGTTGCAAAATTCGATGAAAATCGACGAGCGTTGGGAAGGCTGAACCCTCTGCGCGATAAAAATGCAAGGCAAGAACCGTAGTGGGGGAGGAGGGAGAGGAGCCTACTTTGTGACCCCGGATCTGAGTTACGATACTAGGGAGGGAGAAAGACGGAAGTGCGAAATAATGAATGGGATGGAAAAAAAAAAAAAAGACAAACTCTATGTAAATCGGGAACGGTAGCCCAAAATTATACTGTTTGATATGTACGCACAAATGCTCCTATTAATAAACTTTTTTTTTGATGTAGAACTCATCCAGCAAGTGAGTTTGCCCAAGAAAAGGGACCATTCTTAGGGTCGTTCTTATCGAGCAACTTTTTTCCAAAATTTCCAAATAATTTTTTCGCGCAATTTTTAGGACTTCCATATTTTCCAAAAATAATTTCCAAATTTTGGAATGCGAAGCCTTCCAAATATTTTGCCCTCTGTAAAAATTCCAAATTTCCAAATAAATCCTGTTTTTTCTTCGATTTTCCTGTTTTTTTTGGAAAAATTATTTGGAAATTTTGGAAAAAAAAGCGTTTGCGGTAAACCCGAAAAAAGCGAGCTTAACGGTTTAGACCGGTAGAAACCAGCGACGTGAGTCTATAGCGCAATCGCGATATACACAATACTACAGCTAGGTTCGGCATAAAATAGACTCGCAAGACGTGCATTACGGTCCCGAAAATAATGAGTGCAAGCGTAGTTCCATGACTCAGGCTAGACCAGATAGTTTCGCATCACCAACCACTAGTTAAGCTATATGAAGCTCGAATTTTCTCTTCATAGTAGTTCAATAAGTATATAACACCGGTATAAGTTTTATGTCGACTTCGATCGACTATTATTCCTAGTTTAAGGGTAGTTATGTGGAAGGCCAAAGCTCGAGCAGCGATTCGCAGAGTCTTGCAAGGTCATTGATACATCGATCAACGACTGCTGGCTTCAAGCAGTACAAGATAAGGGCCCAACACAGCTCATTAACGATAATATCTACGGCTTAGCTTCTGTTGTGGTTATGCGTCCATACCAGCATTTATATATCCGTTCCTTTCTACCCGTCGACTATGCCACACTACCATTCCTGCCGATCTTGCATCCTTCAAAGCTCAACCACGTCTGTGTACACAAAACTACCACTATGTAAGATTATTACACTCACTCAGTATGCCAGACAGAATGCATGTACCAATCGACTAGAAGTTTTCTCAAGGGACTATCATGGTGCCGCAGGACCGTGTGGGACGGGACGGGAGTGATTAGCCCGCCGCAGGCGGAAAAATTTTGGGCTCCCGTTGTCAACGGGACGGGATCCCATCGTCAGTTTTTCTGCTCCCGTTGTGACGGGATGGGACGGGACAATTTTGCGTCTAGACGGGACGGGAACGGGACGGGAATGTCCATGCTTTCTAGACGGGACGGGAACGGGACGGGAAATGTCCACATGCTTTCTAGACGGGACGGGAACGGGACGGGAAGCTGGGAGTTTATTATTGAATGGGACGGGATGGGAATCGAATATGGCTCCGACCTTTCAGACGGGATGGGATGGGACTATCACGTTAATTATGAGTGGGACGGGAAACAATGGGAAAATTGCCATTGTCGATGGGGAAAGACAACGGGAAAGGCAATGGGAAAATTGCCAGTGTCGATGGGAAGGACGACGGGAAGCCCACTGGGGATATGCGGGACGTTATCAACGGGACATAGAATGCTCAACGGGACGTACACCCCAGCCCCAAGCCTCGACGACAAAAGAGGTCTACGCTTTCGTTATCACCATGCACTTCACGTTCTTCTTGTCCACAGCTGGCTCGAACTCCACGCAATACTCCTCTGACTGTTTCCAACCTCCCCATTCAGGAGACCACTGATCGCAAATGACCGGACTTGGCTGTGCCGGAGGCTCAGCAGCCGAGCACCACCGAGCTGATTCCGCCACTGAAGAACGTGTCTTGTGGTCGGTGGTGCGTGTGTGGTGCGTCTCTCTCCAAAAAGTGAAAAAAAAAAAAAATGGAGAGCGGACAGCGAACAACAATAAATAATTAAATCCAAGATTCACCTGGATATACATATATAATAAAATGAAAATACAACTTCCACTGAAACTGAGATAACGTAAGTGGGAAGTGCAAATGGGAGATTTGGGAGGTTGAGTGAAAGCGCAAATGGAGGAAGATGGAAACTGACAATGGGAGCAGCATAGTCCACAATGGTCATGGGAACGGGAGTACGGGGATAGCGGGACGGGAAGCAAGTGGGACGGATAAGTTATCCTGCCAACGGGATGGGAAGTGATAGGGACGGGAGAAAGTATCCTGCCAACGGGATGGGAAGTGATGGGACGGGAGAAAGTATCCGACGATGGGATGGGAAGCAAGGTGGGGACGGGAGGACGGGAGGATACTAATTTCGGCCATATGGGACGGAAATGGGTAGGAAAAATTTTTCCTACCCATTTCCGTCCCATATGGCCGAAATAGTATCCTCCCGTCCTCCCGTCCCCACCTTGCTTCCCATCCCATCGTCGGATACTTTCTCCCGTCCCATCACTTCCCATCCCGTTGGCAGGATACTTTCTCCCGTCCCATCACTTCCCATCCCGTTGGCAGGATAACTTATACCGTCCCACTTGCTTCCCGTCCCGCTATCCCCGTACTCCCGTTCCCATGACCATTGTGGACATGCTGCTCCCATTGTCAGTTCCCATCTTCCTCCATTTGCGCTTCCCACTCAACCTCCCAAATCTCCCATTTGCACTTCCCACTTATCTCAGTTTCAGTAGAAGTTGTATATTTCATATTTATTAATATTATATGTGAATCTTGGATTTAATTATTTATTGTTGTGGTACGCTGTCAGCTCTCCCATTTTTTTTATTTTTTTTTCACTTTTGGAGAGAGACGCACCACACACGCACCACACACGCACCACACACACGTTCCTCATGGCGGAATCGGCCGGTGGTGGCTCGGCTTCTGAGCCTCCGGCACAGCCAAGTCGTCATTTGCGATCAGTGGTACTCCCGTGAATAAGATGGGTGCAGGCGTTGGGAGAAACAAGCAGACGTCAGGGATTTGGAGTATTGCGTGGAGTTCGAGCCAGCTGTGGACAAGAAGAACGTGAAGTGCATGGTGAAACGAAAGCTGCCCGCGTCGAGGCTTGGGGGAGGCGGGGTGTACGTCCCGTTGAGCATTTATGTCCCGTTGACAACGTCCCACATATCCCCAGTGGGCTTCCCGTCGTCTTTCCCATCGACACTGGCAATTTTCCCATTGCCTTTCCCGTTGTCTTTCCCATTGACAATGACAATTTTCCCATTGTTTCCCGTCCCACTATAAAACGTGATAGTCCCATCCCATCCCGTCTGAAAGATCGGAGCCATATTCGATTCCCGTCCCGTCCCCATCAATAAAAAACTCCCAGCTTCCCGTCCCGTTCCCGTCCCGTCTAGAAAGCATGTGGACATTTCCCGTCCCGTTCCCGTCCCGTCTAGAAAGCATGGGACATTTCCCGTCCCGTTCCCGTCCCGTCTAGACGCAAATAGTCCCGTCCCATCCCGTCACAACGGGAGCAGAAAAACTGACGATGGGATCCCGTCCCGTTGACAACGGGAGCCCAAATATTTTCCGCCTGCGGCGGGCTAATCACTCCCGTCCCGTCCCACACGGTGCCTGCGGCACCATGATAGTCCCTGCGAGAAAAGGTCTTGCCTGTCGTATATGGCTTGCATTGTCTGCTCTGCTTACTCACTGAGTGTAGTATCTCTGTGTCGTAGTTTTGTGACCACAGAACTGGTAGCTTTTTAGGATGAAGAATCGGCACGGACACTGGGTGTGCTGGATGTTCGACGGGTAGAAAGGAAGGTTTAATGTGAAGAACACACACACACACACACTACACGCATGTTTTATTTATATGAGCATGTGTTGGTCTGTTGTTGTAACCGCGGTCGATGTAAGAACTTGGAGCCTGCATCGCCGACTCCACAACTCAAACAAATTAATTCTGGATCGAGAGTCACCTACAAACTTTGAGGTGTCTATTATTTTCACATCACAGAGAGATAATTATTCGAGGCTTTCATACGTAGCCTAATAGCGGTTGAGGAGCCAGACATCTATCTTGGTTCAATATAGCCTACGTAATGGAACCTGACGCTTCAGCCGAACCTTTCATATATATTTATTTCGTGTGACGTATGCACGCTACCTCTGCGACCGTTCGTTATTTTATGGTCCGAACTATTTGCTGTAGTAGGTATATTCGCATTGCCTTGATAACCAACGATCGGCAGGTGTCTCCGGAATAGAAGTAAGGCCGTTCTTATCGAAGCAACTTTTTTCCAAAATTTCCAAATAAATTTTCCAAAAAAAAAGGAAAATCGAGAAAAAACAGGATTATTTGGAAATTTGGAATTTTTACAGAGGGCAAAATATTTGGAAGGCTTCGCATTCCAAAATTTGGAAATTATTTTTGGAAAATATGGAAGTCCTAAAAATTGCGCGAAAAAAATATTTGGAAATTTTGGAAAAAAGTTGCTCGATAAGAACGACCCTAAGAACCAGGTCCCATTTTTGGCGACAAACTACTTGAATCATGTGGGAGGTTAGCAGTTCTAAAGTGATTAATAGGACTTTTGCGCTCTTAAACAATATACTGTAGTTCCATTTACATAAGTTTTTTTTTCCATCCCATTATTATTTCGCACTTCCGTCTTTCTCCCTCCCTAGTCGTAACTCAGATCCGGGGTCACAAAGTAGGCTCCTCTCCCTCCTCCCCCACTACGGTTCTTGCCTTGATTTTTATCGCGCAGAGGGTTCAGCCTTCCCAACGCTCGTCGATTTTCATCGAATTTTGCTAACTCACGCTCTCGCGCTTTCCGCTAGTCAAGATTTTTTCTTCTCTTATGGGATCGGAATCCAAAAATGATTTTTCAACATTTTCGCAGGCTTTTTCGCCCGGGGACGCTAAAAAATGTCCCCTATTATCTCAACGAGCCCTTGGTCAATTTTCGAGAGGGATCTAGTGATATTGGCCGATTTAGCAGGCTCGAATTTCCAATGGATGGCCAACTCAGGCTAATTGGCCCTGTTTCGTTTTTTTTTATCGAAACCGGGTAAAAAATACGAAACAGGCGGCCTGTTTTCGCACCAAAAAAAAAAGTTTAAAGTTCTTGAAACCACACACCCCCCCCCCTATATTGGAGGGAAGAAACCGGACCGTTGTGATCCCAGAAAACAATAAGTCAAGTTTTTTTTTAATTACCCCCCCCCCCAGTTCCGCCCATGATATATTTATAGGTTGGGTTGGCGTCGGTTGGCAACGACGCTGTAAAACACGCCACTCGCTGCGTGAGCTAGACAACCAGGGTGCCGTTTTTTTTTGTTATTTTTTTTTTGGCGGTCACCAAAGCTGGCGGTCGAGTAGATCATTTGTGCGGGGTGGAGAACCTTTGTTCCGCACAAGGGGAATGGTCGTATCACGTAGTGTTAATATGGTAAGGCGTCCGCGAGGCAGTTACATAGTAAAACCCATTGCTGTCTCCGGAAGTGGCCACACCAGAAATTAAATTAACTCATTGAAGCTGTCGTCCATATGCAAGTCCGCCTCAGAGGCGGTTCTTAGCAGGATGCAGCTCACCCTCCATGCGACTCGCCCAATACCCCACGGCGTTTCGCGCTTGGTGCAAGCAATGTCTGCCTGGTTGGTGAAAACCCAACGCGCTCCGTCCCGGCTTGTAGGGATGCGAGGGTCTATGGTCATATGACTACGGCCGTGCACAACATGAGTACACCCCCCCCCCCCCCCTACCGTCTCGAAAGGGATGCGTGGTCAATGGTCAAATGACTAAGGCAAGCAACAAATGAGTACCCCCCCCCCCACCAGCGAAAAAAAAAGGGGGGGTCTCTAAAACCAAGTGAAAAAGGGAACAAAACAACGGGAAAAAAATGGTTTTCGCTCATTTCGTCCTGTGATCGCAGCGATCCGGTTTGTTTTCATTCTGACTCTTCCTCGGGTGTGGTGTCGTTTTCTCTTTTTTTTTTACGCCAACAGGGTGAAAAATCGAAACAGGGCTATGCCGAGTTGGCCATCCAGTTGGAATTCGAGCCTGCAAATCGGCCAATATCACTAGATCCCTCTCGAAAATTGACCAAAGGCTCGTTGAGATATAGGGGACATTTTTTAGCAGTCCCCGGGGAGAAAAAGCCTGCGAAGGTGTTGAAGAAATCACTGTTCTTGGATTCCGATCCCATAAGAGTCGGCCCTTATTTGTTTTATTTTGTTTTTGTGCGAGAAAAAGTCCTGACGAGCATGGCACTCGGGGGGGCTCGTAACTCGACGGTCTCGGCTTTCCACAGGCTTCGTGGTTACCTGCTACGCCTATCCGGGCGAACCGGCATGTATTCATACGAAATGTCCACGCGGGCCGTTTTTTTGAGATAGAACACCTGGATAGACCCTGAAATTTGGACACACGTGTTTTATGGCGCCCTACCGAGCTGTTAACGGATGTGTTTTTTTTTTTTCCGTCAATTTGTTTTTCGAATATTTTGATTTTTTTTTGGGGAAATTTGGGTCTTAACCCTTAAGAACCGGTCCCCAGTTGATTTGGAGACAAACTATTGGAATTAGTGTGGGTACTTTTTCAGTTCTGAATGGGTTAAGAGATCCAAAATTCCGGCGAAAAAAAAAAAAAAACATTCGTAGAAAGGCTTGGGTAGGGCGCATAAAACACGTTAGTTGCAATTTTCAGGGTCTATCTCCAAAAACGGCGTGGACATTTGGACGCTTTTGTGCGGTAAAAGTGCAATAAATAGGCGTTGCCTCGTAATTACTTAGTTTCAGATAATAATCGATTTTGGGCGTTAAATTGACTTACAGTATAGTATTATCATACGCAGTCACATCTTCGAATCATTTGCGTGAAACTTTGTACAAACATGCCTTGGCCACCTGGAAGCGGCTCGTTCAGAAAAAAAAATGGGGGGGGGGAATGTTNGCATGATGGGATGGGACGGGAGGTCGTGGACGGGAGACATTTCACGATGGGACGGGACGGGAATACCCGTCCCGTCCCGTTCTCTACGGGAATTCCCGTCCCGTTGACTCCCATGATATAGTCCCTTGCTATCCTGCAAATGATCTGCTAGCAATGCATGGTGCATATACTATAATATGCGAGAGAAAAAGAGAAAACAGAAAAAAGCGGAAAAAAAAGGAAAGAATAATAAAAAGTAAACTAACTGAAGCAAATCAACAATTCAAGCAACCAAACAGAAGCATTGTAGTTCGCGTTTGACGGCACAGTGCGCACGCAACATCACAAGCCATAGTCCGCCGAATCGATGGTCGGAGACTGGGAGAGGCTTGGCCCAGAGCACAGCGCACCCTCCTCGAAATGAAAGATTTCAAATTTCAAAAATTCAAATACGACTCGTATATCCCACGGGAACACGCGACCCTTCCGACTTGGAAACCCCCTCGATCAACCATTTGATTTCACAAGCAGTCTTTGATTGAGTTACTTTTGACCTTTTGAACCTTTTGATGCCTTGCTTTTACGAGTACAGTTGGGTTCGAACAACAACAACAGCTGCTACTGTGTAAATTCACATCCGATACGGCGGGGTACGAACAGGCGGGTCATCATAGACAGAACGCGGAAACGATGTCGTCAAACCTCCGGATAGAGTCCCCCACGCGGGACCAGGAGATGCACGCGATGGCGGGCGGTGACTCTCCTTCGACGGAGGATCAAGGATCTCCGCAACAACAGCTGGCGATGACATTTTCCGACACCATCGACGCGATCGGGATGGGTCCCTTTCAAAACCGTCTTGTCATCATGTGCGGAATGGTGAGCACCTCCTGCTTCGCTCCCAATCACGTATATATGTAGGCATACAGCAGTGTACCACCGAACGTCTCGAACCGTGTTTGACCTATTGTTGTAGCTCGTCTTAGCTCGTGCGTAGCATAGCGGGTACCTCTACTCGGTGGTGGCGCGGTGGCTGGAAGAGCAAGCGAGAGAGTTCCTCATTGACCTTGTTCCACCTGTTCCGTCTTTGGTAGCGAGCTGGTTCCAGCGACACCCAAAATATTCCTTCTTCGCACTTTTGCACGCTGGTTTTTGAGAGTTGGAAAACGAAATTTGGCATGGTTGTGTGTCATGACCATATGAAAAAACTGACCGCTGGTCTTTTTTGATTTGTTTTTTTTTTTGGTTCTTGAGATACATTTTTCTGTTTTTTCTGAATTTTTCGGCAACTTTAACCCTCCCTAATTCACGAAAAAAACAAAAACTCAAAAAAGACCAGCTGGTCAGTTTTTTCATATGGTCATGACGCACAACCATGCAAATTTCGTTTTCCAACTCTCAAAAACCAAAGTGCAAAAATGATTCCCGTGAAAGTACTCGAAAATTGTTCCCGGTTCATGTTAAAGTCTAGTACTTTGGAAGGCGGTAAATATAACAGCCTTGCATGTTTCGCAGAACAAAACAAATGTCACCAACATGTTCCCTTTGTTGATACGATCATGTCAACACTTCTAGTGTCGAATTATTCGACGTATTGGCCGATTTATGGCCTAAATACGAATTTATATGAATTTTAGTATGGGCAGTTTCAACCCCTATACAACAACGCCTCCGCAAGTAATACGAAAAATGTCCATATCTCGCGAACTACAACTCGTACGCCAAAAATCTCTTCAGCGATGTGTTCCCCTTGTTCATGCGGGCATGTGGATGTCTTTAGTATTGAAAATATCAACGGATTCCGGTTTTTATTGCCCGAAGGTGGAATCTCACGCTTGTTGCTGGAACCAGCTCGTAGGGGGGGGGGGATTGTATTCCTACGGAAACGCCTGACTGTTGTTGACCTCTTTGAAGGCCTGTGATTGGTCGGGCCACTTTTTCGGCGGTAGCGCCCGTTCTAGGTCCTTGAAGAAAAAACTGGCGATGTCACCCTCTTCCACTGTTAATGGCGGTCAGTACGATACCAAATATGTGACATTGGAGTTGCTATTGCATGCGGCATTCGTGACTGACGAAAGTTGGGGTGATATGCCTGAACCAGCTCGTACGCGTACAGGATCGATAGAAAAACGCAGCGTTTAAAGATGAAGGTTTGATGAGAATCGAACGAATATACGTAACGAAGTTCAAAACCTCACGACGTATACTATTTCGCAACAACAGCTGACGTTTTTTGGGGAAACGCGTAGCCAGTCAGAATTCAAGAGGCTTTTCATTTTTTAAGCTGGGGAAAATTCCCAATCCCCCAATTTCCGCCGAAACTTGGCGCGTTTCTTCGAGGCAAGATACACGCAATTGCCATACCCCGAAAGCAACCAAAACGACGATACATAGGGGGCGTGCCGAAGCTCCAAGCTTTGACGCCCCACCTGCAATATGTGCGCCAATGTGCTACGTTTGCTGCATGCTGCCCTCGCTGCAAGCAAATCACTCGCTTCCTGCACTAAAGTCACAGCTGCAGCTGCAGCCTCCCGACCGATTCACCCGAAGGCGCGTTCGAACAAAAAACATTTAGACGTGTAGCATCACCAGCGTAATATCAACGCCGTGCCCGCTATCAGCTCAAAATAAGCCGCTGATAATAACACAGCAACTGGGGAAAACGTAAACTCTACTACTGATACAAGGTAAATTCTCAAGAGCCATACGACATGACATAGCCTTCCGGCTCAATACCCGACATCTCTTGAACAACAAACTCTACAACACGGGTAACCGTAGAACCAACACCGTCAATCCACGCGACAGACAGGCAATTGTCACTGCACGATAAAAAAAGGTGGCCCTTTGAGCAGGCCGGCCAACCGCAATCTCTATCGACTACCGTTCGCTCAGGGAACACTCCCACGCACACGCACATATACACCTGCGGCTTCGCACTGCCGCCTCATTGAGTGAACTCCACGCCCCGTCCGTACACTGATTTCGAACACAACCCCAGAAATCACACCGCACCACCCACGTCATGAATAACGCAGAGTGGTCGCTGAATCAATCGGAAGCGTCACAGCAGAGTATCCGGACCGCCCCGCCGGAAACCCCACAGGCCCCCGACCCTCCCAGTCATCACTGAAGTGCGCCTTGCGTCTTGCGCCCCTCGACGCAAGAAGCGGCGCAAGACCGTTTCCCGACAGGTATGAAAATCACAGTAACTCTACGGCGTCGTCTGCCGCACTTCCTGCGCCCCCGCCCGCCTTCGTCCACAGAGAATATTCCTCGTGAAGATTCTTCAGGCGGCTTCTCGAAGCTTCGTTTTGGATGAGCTCGTGGCGGTCGAAGACCTCTCGAATGACGTTGAAGGGGCAGCCCCTGCGTCGCGATGTTATAGACTCCGGAGACAGCAATGGGTTTTACTATGTAACTGCCTCGCGGACGCCTTACCATATTAACACTACGTGATACGACCATTCCCCTTGTGCGGAACAAAGGTTCTCCACCCCGCACAAATGATCTACTCGACCGCCAGCTTTGGTGACCGCCAAAAAAAAATAACAAAAAAAAACGGCACCCTGGTTGTCTAGCTCACGCAGCGAGTGGCGTGTTTTACAGCGTCGTTGCCAACCGACGCCAACCCAACCTATATAGGTATGGGGAGGGGGGCAAAAGGGAAAGCGAAAGCGGACGAAAGCGAAAGCACGCGAAGGCAGGCGAAAGCGAAAAGTGATTCGTTAACGTCCGACGCTGGGCAGCTTTCTGGACGCTATCCCCCTCCTCTGCCGTCGTGTTCGTTGCCACGCGAAAACTGGCGGCCACCCCTCGGCATTTGAGTGCCATTCAGTCAAGCGAAACCCTGCCCACGACAAAGAGGGGTTCGTCCCTCGAGAGACGAGAAAATCGAGGCATCAGGTAGGATTATCGACAAACGGGTGCACGTTCTCTACGTGGCTTCTCCGGTCCCTCGCTTGTACAGTTCTTGGTGTGTGAACTGCTGCAGATGGCGCTGCTTGTCGGGGGTACATAGCCGACAAACCGCGCCTCCACGACGTGCGCAAAAAAAAAAAAAAAAAGCGTCGTGAAGCAAGGGGGTGCCGCAACGTGCAGCGTAACAGCAAGACAGCAGTATCGTATAGTAGCAGTACCAGGTACCAGTATGTATTCATAGCAGAATATGTAGGCTCCCGTGGGCGCGACACCCCCTTTTTCTGGGACTGCTCGCGCGGCCGCATACAAGAGCACCAAGGACGCATGAAGCCTTACCTCCGTTCCGCCTCAGGTATGGCGCTTTCCGATCTCTTCAGAAAGAACCCGTCGTACACTTTATCGAACCAAAACTCCCCCAGTTTGTGGTCGCTGTGGTCTGGACCCTTGCCTGCCAGATTAAGATAGCCAGCTTTGTCCAGGGCGTCCTTCAGATCCGCCTGCGCCTAGTGAGCGTCGTGTTCGAAGGTGGTGCGCAGACGAGGTTGGGTCGGGAACGGTCCATAATATGATATTAGAAAAAGGAAGACGTTTAATGCATCTAGTTCCTGACATGAGTAACATCCCCCAGTGTACAAAGGCGTTAGCAATGGTAAGCCGATCAATGCACCGAGTACCTGTTGTGTTAGAGCAACACCCCACAGTGTACAAAGGCGACACCTGAACGCTGTGCTTTACTGGTTCTCGCGACCCTACGGTTATGCTGCTAGGGACCAGCACGTCACAATGTGTTATGTTTATCTTGCCTTGTTTTCCATGGTGAAGGTAACGGTGCCCGTTTCACCCGCCTCGCCGACTGCATCTCCCTGCACGTGGCGAAAACGAGAATGGAACAAACAAAAATGAAGAAGTCAGATAGTATCCAGCCTCATCCTGGCGGAGTTATACTACTGTAGGAGCTGCAAACAAAAGCCAGTATCTCCAGGCCGCCTCCTAGAAGGCATCGCTCAACGAAACGGTCCAAGCAAAAACACGCCTAAATCGCGAAGCATCGGGCACGCCCTTCGTCATGCTCAACTCTTCGTTCAGACCCAGACCTCGCTGACCCCTACGCAGACCAAGAAAGATTGAGACAGTACTCGGGACACACTAAATAACAATTGCAGCAGATTAAGTATGATCGTCTCAAATACGAAAACGCCGAACCCCCCGATAGCCAGGAGTGGGCTTCGGCTGCATCCTCGCCCGCCTCGGAAAAAACAACCAAACCAATCCGCGTTCGCCCCCTCCCCACTCCCACACACCCCAGGAAGCCCTCGACACACCTTCTTTCTGCCGCCCAACCGGGTGAACTCGAACCCTTGCGCCCCGAGGGGAGGCGGTAGGATTGCCGCCGCCTGCTTGGTTACCCTGTCGGCGGCAACAATCGCTGCCTGCGCGTCAAGCATGAGCTTTTCCTCCTCCTTTTGTTGGTTACGCTCCTTGCCAACGTCGAGTACCACCTCCTGCCGGGAGGATGCCGGCCGAATACTCAACCGCCCCTTGCCCGGGCGCTTGGCGCGTTCCTCACTCGGTTTGCGCGCGCCTGCGGTCGAGCTCGGCGACTGGATCCCGCCCTCTAACAACGCTCTCTTCCGCGACGGCAGTATGTCCAGGAAACGCGACAACCGATGATCGTCGAACGGCACCAGCGAGCCTTCTTCGATGGACCGCACGATCCAGGCCTGGTCGACCGCGGCAGTAGCGGCGACCTGGACGCTTTCCTTGGTCGCTGTCCCCGCGAGCTCCTGGCTGATTGTCCCGTCTGGGCAATCCCACATGACTACGAGCACCACCCTCTTACCAGTCACAGCAGGCGCGTCGAATTCGGACTCGTCATTATCACAGTCGGAACTGCCACTCGCGCCGCCAAAAGGTTCGTTTACCCACCCTCCCCGACCTCTCGCTGGTTTTGCCTTCACGTTCTCCTTCAGGACGCCTTTGCCAAGCTTCACCAGTCGCGCCAGCCGATCCTTTTCGACCTCGCAAGACCCCGCACCGGTGAAATAGAATACCAACTCATTGAAGACACCCGGAACGCCCACTCCCCTAGCGACCCGCCCTCGCCGCGGCTCGCAGCCCGGATGGTTCTTCAAACAGCCGACGAGCTCGAACTCGCGGGGTGGGGCTCGAGGTGAAGACACGGAGCGGCCATTTACGCCCTCGTCGTGACGCGACTTTCTCTTCGCGCTGCTGTCGACGGCCCCTTTCCCCGAATCCAAGCACGCCTCCACCCAAGAGAAGTCCAGCACCCAGAGGCCAAGCATCACTGCCTCGAGGTACCCCTCTGCATTGTGCTTCACCAGCTCGTGCCTCACACCACGGCTGTCTTTTTCGTCGACTACGCCATTACCAACACTATTACGCCCTCCACCAGCACCATTGCCGCCGCTGCTGCTCCTGCTGCTCCTGCTGCTGTTCCTTTCCAGCGTCAAACCACTGCCGACCACCACGTGGGTCGCGCCCCAAACCAGAGCGGTGTACAGGCGGCGCTGGCCGAGCTGCTTGCAAAGCAGCTTCGCGCGGTTCAGCTCCCACTCTTCACCACCCAGAAGAACGATCACCGGGCAACGCCGCGGAACAGCGCATTGCGGCGAATCACGCGCGCTTGTCGAGGCCGCTAATCCACGCTTCTTGCAAGCAGAAAGCAATGTTCCCCGCCCGTCTCCTGTTGGGGCACTCCTCTTTCTCCTGCTCCCGGGGGCCGCCGTCTCGCGTTCTTCATCAACAAGGTTGATCGCGTCGAGTATGTCGAGTTCAGCCGCGGCAGCGACGGTGCTTGCATCTGTACGCCCTTTCCCCTGCGCTCCTCTCGCCGCCAAGCCAGCACCCAGCGCGGTAATGATCTATATACATTTTCGAACAGGGAAGGAGCAGGCGATTACTTGTTTGTTTGTATGAGCAGTGAAATAAAGTGGTCGGGTGTCGGCGGAGGACGGAGGCGGGTTGATGCTGTCACGCCCGGCAAAGGGCGAAAAACTACAGTACTGTGGTAGTCCGTTCCCATGGTGAGTCGACAACCTTTGGCGGCAACTTGATGAGGTACGTTACACACAGGCAACACGCACACCCGGCATCGCCACCAAAGGCAATAAGTCGCTTACAAATATAAAATTATCGGCGCTACACCGCGTGTCCCACTCTTGTACAACCGCACCTGGGTATCAGGCCCTAAGCTGTACTGCGGCCAGCTTCCGCTCTTGTCCGCGGAGTCTCCTTCTCCACAGCTGTGACCCCGCCCTGCCGCCAAAATCGAGTTCGAGCTCTTGGCTTTGTTCTTCTCTCTGATGATATTGTCCACGCCTCCCCTCCCAAAGCGTGACAAGCTGGGGGCGTTGCTTGAATGGCTCGGGCCGCCGAAGCCCATATTCTCGTTCGACGGCCGGCGGAGACCACCGTGAGACGGGGCCTTGAAGCTCTTTCCCCGTCCGCCAGCTTGCTTCTCGAGCCCCTCCTCGCCACGCGGCTTGGCGGCACCAGGCGGAGAATCGCAGTCAGCACGGAGCTCGAGATGGGACGGCTCGGTGTACGGGTTGGCGACGGATTTCGTTAGCCACTGTCCTGCCTGGCCTGCATTGGCCCCAGTCGGTGACGCCGGTGGCGCCGGCCCTCGTGGCTGGGGTCTGCTCGCCTCGCCCTCGGGATCACCCTCACTATCATCGCCGGCGGATTCATATTCGTAATCGCCGTACCCGCCGAAAGTATCGCCCCCCTCGAAATGCCAAACATCCTGCGCGGCGTCTTGATCGTGCTCGAACTCTATCTTGCTCACGGTGTCGCTCCCTCCAGAACAGCCGCCCCCCTGAGGAGCCACCGGCGGGGGGTGCTCCTGCCCAGTCATCGTCAGCTCTTCTGACGCGTCGCGGCTTAACCTTCCACAGACTGCCGCGCTCCCCGACACCTCTGATTGACACGGAGTCTCTTTCGCGGCAGGCGCAGGCGGCGATAGCTTTAGCCTCTTCCTGGCGGTCTCTGGATCGCCGGAGGGCCTGCTCGGAGACAAGGTCGCCGAGTCCATCGCTCGCTTCGTGCCACCGCTGCCAGGGCTTGGATCCGTAGGAGGCGCCGAGGTCTCTAAAAGGTCCCCCTGGTGGCCGCCTCCACGCAGGGGAGGCGGGCAGCTGGCAATCGACCCCAGTGAGGCCAACCGACCGCAAGGCGGTTCGATGGTCTCAACCTCGTCGTCAGCCGCCGCCGGCGGCGATGACGTAAGATCGTCTCCGCTCCGTGCCACCGGACTGATGGCACTTCCTCCTACGCCCTCGCTTTCGTCGCCGGTCCCGACCGCCTCGTCCGCCATGCTCTGGGTCGCCCCCGCCTGCAAGCGTGGGGTTTCAGGGACTGCTGAGGCGGAATAATCACTTTCAGCCACCGGCGCCACCGCCGTAGCCACTGCCACCGCCATCCGACCAACCTGCTGTGACGCTGCGTCCCCGTGACCGCCAGGGCTACTGCTCCATGTCTGCGCCGTTTCCGGCACTTCCTGGGTTGCGAGGCTTTGTTCGGCTGTTTCGGGGACATGTCGCTCCGTTTCTTCCTCGCGGTCGTCCTTCCGCCGCCCCTCTCCGGCGACAATGGGGCTGGCGAACCCGTCCTGCCTCGAAGGCTCTTGCGTCGCCAGGCAGATTGCACGGGCCTTTGGAGAGTTCCCGTCCCACGCCTTCTCTTGGGTGCCTTCCAAAACTAGTGGTATCGTCTCGGGCACCTCATCCGCAGTGCCACCAAGGCATGTTTGCATAGATGAAGCCACCTTGAAGCCGGGCGAGTCCTGGCCGACGTCCGCGGGTGTATGCTGCTGACGGTCGTGCTTGCTCCGGACCTCCGAAGCAGCCTTTTCCCTCTCAGGGTGTACTATCCCTTGCGTGCGCGGAGACGCCCCCCCGCACGCGGGTGCCGTTTTTTCCTGCGCAGTAGCGGCGGCAGCGGTAAGGTCGAGTACCTCCATGATGTCGACCACCTCGCCTCCGCCAAGGCCACCGCCTGAAATTGTGCCTAGCTCCGCTGCTGAACGTTTAGAGAGTGTTTCCAAGTCCTGCGAACCCGCGCTGGTGCTCGCGCTGCACAAGCCCCCTTCCACGTGTTCGGCGGAAAATTTCACCAACATCTCCGGCTTGGATTCAGGTACCACCAGCTCACCACGAACACCCACCGGATCCGCTAAATATTCCACCTCAGCATCATCACCTCGGATCCCGGGTGTCCGGCCTCGGTGGTTAGGCGTCTGATCGAGCGCTACCGGGGCGAGCCTACCTCCGTCTTTGCTAGATTGATCCTCCTCGCCCTTTATGTCTTTCCCGATAGGCATTTCGTGAGAAGCGACGCTCTGCGTAAAGGACTCGGGGGTGTGTGATGGCAGCCCACCCGCGCTTCCAGTAGTGAGAGGGGGCTTAAGTCTCGACACCCCGCCTGCTCTTCCTACCTCTGCCACCACCACGGTGGGGCAAGGCTCGGCGGAACAATGCTCGTGATCGTGGGGGCGGGTACCGCACGCCTTGCCCTTCGGCTGTTCCACGACCTCCGCATCACCCGCCTCCGCTTCCGCCTCGTCGCAAGTCTCTTCCTCCCCCTCCTCCTCTCCTTCCTCTCCCTCCCCCAGCTCCTCTGGGCCCCTCACAACATCGTCACGTGTCGCCGACCCACCCGCCCTGTGCCCTCGCTCTGGATAAAGATCCCGCTCCGCTGGCGGGTCTTCTCGAGAAAACTGGCGGGCCGTCTCCGACAGGGGCGGCGGCGGTGACTCGCGATGCGCCCAGTCGTCGTCCTCCTGCCGCGCCGCGACCGTAAAGAGGGGAAGGCTTTCGCCGTCCGAGGCCGTGCCCTCGCTGTCTGATGCGGCGGAACCCACGTCCTGCAGCGGAGAGCCAGAAGCGGCAGCGTCACCCTCGGCGGCACCTGCGGGAAGGAGGGTGCGGCACTCAGCTACCGGCGCCGCGTCCGAGCCCGTGCCTTGAGCGTCACTCTCGCCAACATCGCTACTGCTACTGCCGGCCAGTTTAACCTCTCCTTGGTCTTCTCCACGCCGGCTTCCGTCGGCAGTCGCGCACTCTACCGGGGCGGCCTGCCCGTCGTCTCGCTTTCCCACCCCTTCTTTGCTCGCGGGTTGGAGTTGCAGTCCGGGAGATTGCCCCGCTCTCACCTGACCGGCTGGCGACGATTGCCGCCCATCCTCACGATGATGAGCTTCTATCATCGAGGAATCGGTTCCGGTGCCCTTACCGCGGCAACCAGGAACGTTTACGAGTGCTTCTCCGCTGCCGCCTCCGCTCCCGTCTCCACTGCCACCTCCACCGCCAACGCAAGTGGGAGTACTAGCCCCTACCCGCTGACGCCTGGCGTCAAACAAGGCACGTTTCGTTGGGCGCCCCCCCCCAGCTTCGGACACAGCCCCACCGCCCTTCAATGTGGGCGGTGTTCGGATCAAAATATCCCCCGTCCTCCCCGTCGCAGCCCTAGGCGGCGACTCAGCAACGTCCACAACATCGCACGTGTCCGGGAGGACCCCGGAAAATTCGCACGCCGCCCCCCCTTTGTCCGCCGCCACCTCTGGAGCCCCCGACGAGACAAGAGGCGTTGTTCCAGCGCGTGGTGTATCGGGAGATCGCCTTCGCTCGTGACCTCGGTGCTCCTCCACCACTGAGCCAAGAACGCTCCGCTCAGCTCGTGCACCGCCCGGCCGCGGGAGTGTGCTCCCGTCCGCCGTTCCATTTCCAGAAGCGACTCCCGACGCCTCGCCCTTTGCCAACGGTGAGGCTGGCGGCTTCACGGGAAACGCGGGCGCGGCAACTTTGTGCGAGGCGCTCGGCCTCGGCTTCTTCCCGTCGGCACCATCCCCCGGAGGGGCCTGGGCACCGCAAGGCTGCGGTGATTGAGGTTGCTGCTGCAAGTGCACGCGCGGCGGCTTCCCCGCGCCGGTGGGACTCCGGCCGGCGCGTCCAACGCGAGCGACAGGGGGGGCGGCTGTCTTCACAAACGACGGCAAAGCCACGACGTTCTCCTTATTCTGCCTCAATAAGTGCTCATCAACCATCATAGCTTCCTTCAAGCTTGCAACAGCGCCGACGGTCTCTGTTGCTGTGGCCTTGAAGATACCATGCGCGTCGCCCGTTCCGATCAGCGGTATACCTGCTTTTCCTGAAAGGCCAGGCACCGCCTCCGCCAGAGCTTTTGCCACGACCGTGCCGCAGTTCTCCCGCGGACTAAGGGCATGCGCAAGCGCACCCGGAGCTGATTGCTTCTCTTCCCTCTCCTCCTCCACAACGCTCTTCTTCTTGTCCACCTTGTCTTTGTTGACAGTGTCCTCGGCGAGGTCGGCACTGTCGCACCGACCGTCTCTGGAGGGGCAATTGCCTACATCCGTATCGCCGCCGCTATCCTCCTCCTCCCCCTCCTCGGTCTCCCCCCCCTCCTCCTTTTCCTCTGCCGCCGCCTGCCTCTTGACGATTGCCTTGAACTGCTCTTCGCATTTGTCTTTCCAGTCGTCCACAGCGCTATCCTGCGATTGGGAAGGGGGGCAGCAGAAAGTGGGGGGGCGTACTCATTTGTTGCTTGCCTTAGTCAATTGACCATTGACCACGTATCCCTTTCAGAACAGAGCACCGTTCCTACTCCTATTAAAGACACCTCCAACATTTGGGCATCCCTTTCAAAACAGAGCACCGTTCCTACTCCTAATACACCTCCAACATTTGGGTGCTCACTAACTTTTTATTTTCCATGTACTACATAAAAAACAAAATGCCTACCAGATCCCCTTCCTGTTTCGTCTTTTGTAGTCACCATTTATCTCCTAGCACAGCGATCGTGTTTCGCTCTTATTAAGTGCGCGGAAAGAGTAGAGCGTGACGTGGAAATATTACGTCGAAGAAGTGGCAGCCGCGGCGAATACAAACAAACTACCTACAACACCGTACCACGAACCACGTACGACAAACGACCACAACAGACCCGGGTGTAGTTTACGACGTCCGCCTGTGCTGTCGACGGGCACCGTTCGATGTTGGACCATGACCCAGCGGGAAATCCACCGGAACGAGCGATATACACTGGTGCCCCCGCCTTACCAACACCGAGCACGATCATCCCGCTCGACAGATTACATGCGCTACAACTGCGCCGTGCAGGGAAAGCCCAGGGAGGCAGACAAAACCAAATATTGCATTGCTAGCGTCAAGATCGACGGATTTCGTTCAGCAGGAAACTCCGACCAGGGAACGCCCCCGACGCCTCCATACACCCAAAACCCCTCCCTGGAACGCCGCTCACCCCGCCTTCTTGGCTCGAGGCGTTGCTAACGCCAACTGAAACCAGTTGGCGGGGGTACAACAGCAGTAGTATCATAAATACGGTGCGGATTCTCTCACCGCTTGTGCCGCCTTCAGGGTGTCCTTGTGCCACGCAGGGTTGCCGCAGTTGGGGCACGTATTTCTTTTCGCCAAGGCCGCGTTGATGCACTCGAGACAAAAGTTGTGGCCGCAGGGAAGATTGTGCGCATCCCTCAAAAAGTCACGGCTGCGGCCGAGGTGGGGTGGAGTGGGGTAGGGTAGAGTGTGGTGTGGTGGGGTGGGGTGGGGTGGGGAGGGGGGGGGGGGGGGGGGGGGGGGGGGGGGGGGGGGGGGGGGGGGGGGTGAGGAGCGCGTGCAGCAGGCGAGGGTGGTTTGAGCGACGCCCAATCATAGGGTAGCTCGAACAAACACCAACAGAGAGCAGCGCAGAGTTACGGTTTACTGGTACGTTACTTCACGATCAGGCAACGTTTACGTCGTAGTGCTCGATCGTAAGGCAGAGAAGGCAACGGTGCTGGGTGTTCTCGAGCGCGTCACTCGGTTTCCAAGGTCAAAGTTGATTGAGCTATCAAATCGACCGGTTTGGTTGACGTCACGACTGACATATACGAGTACCCGTGGTAGAAGTATACCTGTATGTGCGACAAACGTACAGAGTCAACTGCAGGTGCGAAATGGTACCAGAAGCTGGAAAGCCCCTCCGGCTGCGAAGCACCCGAATGAAGCACTTTTAATTCCTTTTGGCGTCGTCGGGTAACAAGTTTGAAATTGTTTTTTATGTGTCATATAGAACTTGATAAACTTGCAAAACAAATGGAAACTGTGAGTTGCGACGCTATCAAACGTATCATGTGACCACATCAGGCACGGGTGCGGCACGGTTTCAGGCAAAATGAAAAGGAAAAGCCCGAAATAGGTGTACCTATGCCTTTTGAGCCATCCATAGGTACACTGTATCTTGCTCTCAGGAAAAGGATTCCTGGCCCTCCCTGATTGGCCAGCATTCGGTCGTACCTATTGCTGACTGAAAAGTCCCAGGTACACCTCTCTTGCGGCTACGAAAAGTTGGGCTTCACCCATTTGCCTGAATGGTACCTATAAATGGCACAACCTGGAACTACAAAGAGACCTCTTTCTCAAGTAAGCAATCTGCTCCTAGCGGACAGTCCAGCTTATTTGGTGAGTGCGCAGTACTCTGTGACAAAACACATGCCCTCTGCAAAAGGTATATCGCAGTCTGGCCGTATTTTTTCGTTGACAGCTCGGATCACCTGGTCCCAACGGCCCTATGGCCGTATTTAAGCTCTGCCAGAAACGTGATAATTTGAGCAATTAATAGGTACCGTTCAAGCCAAAAATAGGTGCAGAGCACCATGAGGATCCGCAGAGCGGTGTACCTGGGACATTTCAGCTAACAATAGGTACGATCGGGTGCTGGAAATGAAGAGCGAGGGCCAGGAAGCCTTTTCCCGAGTGCAGTATTTAGCGTACCTATAAATGGCTCAAAAGGCATAGGTATACCTATTTTGGGCTTTTGCCCTGAAAGGAAGGTTAAAAAAGACAACTCACTACGTACAGTACGTAGGTACCAGGCATTTACGGAAATAGGCCTTCTGTCCTAATTAAAAACCCTTTTGGCCTGAGCAAAGCAAGGCACGCCTCGTCGGTGATGCTGGATTCAGCGTACTCTTTCAACTGGCCGAAGGGCACCGAATATCTGAACTAGGATTTTTTTTTTATGGGTATGCAATGCACTGAGAGTTGCTGCATTTGCGAAAACAATGGACTGGTTGTATGACCAACGGCCAGGGGGGGGGTACCCGGTGCTTTAGTATGGTGTCGAAGTCGTCTGAGCCACCTAAAATAGGTACAGCAGTACCTGGTATACACATATAAGTCGGTAAGGCGGCTCGCCATATACAAGCCTCTGTATTTATAGTTGTGTCCAAGCTATCTCAGGTCGCCTTAAGGCCACGGTGGCTCTATAGCGTCCCCCCATCCCCGGGTTTCCGGGCGACTCTAATTTCTATCTAGTTTATCGGAATATAAATCGGCGCCACGATTTAACACGCCGCGTTTGTTGCATCTTTCGCTGATTCGTGCCTATATACCGGAGATCGACGGTGACCCGAAAGAGTTTTATGACAGCAGCTTGTGTTTCTCTCGAGATTTTCTTGGCACAGGTTCTCAACAGAAGCTTGCACCTCGTCTACACTTAAAGATGTTGCAGTGCTCGAAATTGTTCGACATTAGAAATTTGGGGTGCACAAAATGAGAAAAAAAAACAACCCCCAACTGAACGTTTGGACTTCACTTGCGGACAGCTACAGCTCCTCACACGAAACCACAGCCCGAGAAATTGAGGGATGCTCTGCTCCTGATGGGGTGTGGGAGGGCCTCGGGTGCGCCAGACAGCAGTCATATGGAGGCAGAAACGACTCACGAGATCGAAGTTGCGAGCCAGTAGCACACAAAACTCCGAAAATCGCAAAAAAAAAAAAAAACAACAACAACAACAACAACAACAACAACAACAACAACAACTTGATTTCATGCGCGGGGGCATTAGAGCACAATGGCTACACCACAGATGAAGAAATGGCCTTCACCAAGAGAGTGCTGTTCTCCAGGCGGATATCATACATCTTGTCGGGTCGTCGTCGAAAATGCTGCGTCGAGGAAAAAAACCTTCTTGATATTGGGCCCAAAAAAAGGCGAAAAGGGGATAAAAAGCTTGGATTATTTTTATTTGCATCAATTATTGTAAAACTTCGAAATACGGATTTTGGTTGCAAATCCACAAGTCTATTTCCAAGCCATATGTACATGTTGCCGAAACGCCTACGCGCGCCTATGACAACACTTTCCTGAGGGAATAAACGTCCCCTTAGGGGCGGGGGGTCCTCAATTCTTCCCTACCCCCGTTTTTTTCATATTATGAGCAGGTGTTGCTTCGGTAAAAAAAAAATGATGCCGCCAGATGCTGAGACCAATCAGATGACGATTTACTACAATGCTTGCTGGACTTTTTAGGTCAATATCGCACTGGTTTCAACCAGATCACACACGTGATATTTGAGCCGAGGAGGCGGTGATCTTGCCCTGCGGTACCATGGCAGCAGTTGAAAGTACGAGTGTGATCAGCGTCCTCACGTATGACTGCTCTGAAATGATTGTGCTCTTTGGCGGTCTGTGTGGCATGTTTTGGCGGTGGCCTACAATCGTACCCGACGAGCAAACATTTGACCCACTCCAGCCCTCAGAATGCAGCATATTTTGGAGAAGTCGGTGCGTTCGACAGCTTTCGGGTTCGATAAATCTCACCATGTTGCATTGATCCCCGGGGCTCTCCCCTCGCCACGTGCTATTAATAGTATTCAGGAGCACATTATCATAACCATTCATAACGTCTCCAGCGCGCACGCTCGAAAATAAAAAATATGAACCGAGGTGAAACTCGAACCCACTGCATATCTTTTGTTGATTACATACTCGTAGCATTGTCCACTGGCATACTTACAGTAGTCACGTGACTATGGGCTACAGTGGGTACCCCTATTTAAGAGAGGCAGGTGTGGTACAGGCCGAAAATACCAAAGGCAAGTTCGGTAGGGTATACCGGTACCGGGGGTATATTTGTCGCGCGTACCGAACTTACCGAACTATCGGGTACCGGTATTGAAAAAAATCCCGAACTCACCGAAACGTCCGGTACCGGTATTGAAAAAGTACCGAACTTACCGAAGTGTCGGGTACCGGTATTGAAAAAGTACCGAACTTACCGAAGTGTCGGGTACCGGTATTGAAAAAGTACCGAACTTACCGGAGTGTTCGGTAGGGTATTAAGCACACTACCGAGAAAATACCGGTACCCGGGGTATATTTTGGTGAGCGTACCGAAATTACCGAAGTGTCAGGTACCGGTATTGAAAAAATACCGAACGTACCGAAGTGTCGGGTACCGGTATTGAAAAAATACCGAACTTACCGAAGTGTCGGGTACCGGTATTGAAAAAAGACCGAACTTACCGAAGTGTCGGGTACCCGTATTGAAAAAATACCGAACTTACCGCAGTGTCGGGTACCGGTATTGCAGAAATACCGAACTTACCCAAGTGTCAGGTACCGGTATTTACCGAGGAAATACCCCCGGTATACTTCGGTACGTACCCTACCGAATACACTCTAAATACATGTGTACTCGTATATAGCAACAGCAAACAGATGGCTGCGGCAACGGCGGACAAAACGGCAATGCCGCCGCCCCCATCCCAACCACGTAGCAAACGCCAGCACGGCTAGCAGCAGCCCCAGCCCCACAGCAAGAACAACAGAACACAGCAGCAGAGGGGCAGAGACAGCAGCTTCTACTTGGGCAATGTGCTGCTGCTGTGGGCTCTACTGCTGTATACTTGCAATAGATTTGATACACTCCACGCGTGCCACTGCTATCGAGTGCTACGCTTGAAGCTCGTGTTGTACCCCAACCTCCCAACTTCGAAGCTCGGTATACGGTTGAGATCATCGGCGACCTCACGTTGTGCTGCTGCCGCTGCTGCTGGTACATCAGCGTTTTCATATAATTACGCAGCGATGGGTTCGAGATGTCAAGTTCATATAGAGGATGCATGATACGAGCGACTTCTCAGGCGAGCAGTCGAAGCATCTCCTACCACACTAAGTTTGCGCAGAGCGTGCCGTAGCACCGCCTCGGCAGCACCTCGAACCCCAACGGCGCGAGTTGGTGATAATATCAGCTATCCTTTCGCTCCGTACTCTCTGTGGCTGTTGTGTTGTGTCTTCAGCCATGCATGGTGGGTGTGATATAAGTGCGTTATGTTACTCCAGCGCCAAGGACCAGATACATATCATACGTAAGTAATTAATGTAGAGAAGACTGCTGCTGCTGCCACAAATAAATGCATAATGTGTGTCCGTATTGCACACATAACCGATTCCCCGGTATCGAGGCCGCACCGATCACCGCCGGTATTATGGTCGGGGGTATACCGGTACCGGGGGTATATTCGGGTAGGCGTACCGAACTTACCGGATTGTCGGGTACCGGTATTGGAAAAGTACCGAACTTGCCGACGTGTCGGGTACCGGTATTGGAAAAGTACCGAACTTACCGAAGTGTCGGGTACCGGTATCGAAACAATACCGAACTTACCGAAGTGTCGGGTACCGGTATTGAAAAAGTACCGAACTTACCGAAGTGTCGGGTACCGGTATTGAAAAAATACCGAACTTACCGAAGTGTCGGGTACCGGTATTGAAAAAGTACCGAACTTACCGAAGTGTCGGGTACCGGTATTGAAAAAGTACCGAACTTACCGAAGTGTCGGGTACCGGTATTGAAAAAGTACCGAACTTACCGAAGTGTCGGGTACCGGTATTGAAAAAATACCGAACTTACCGAAGTGTCGGGTACCGGTATTGAAAAAGTACCGAACTTACCGAAGTGTCGGGTACCGGTATTGAAACAATACCGAACTTACCGAAGTGTCGGGTACCGGTATTGAAAAAGTACCGAACTTACCGAAGTGTTCGGTAGGGTATCGAGCCCGGTACCGAACAAATACCGGTACCCCCGGTATTGCGGTCGAGGGTATACCGGTACCTGGGGTATATTTGGGCGAGCGTACCGAACTTACCGAAGTGTCGGGTACCGGTATTGGAAAAATACCGAACTTACCGAAGTGTCGGGTACCGGTATTGAAAAAGTACCGAACTTACCGAAGTGTTCGGTAGGGTATCGAGCCCGGTACCGAACAAATACCGGTACCCCCGGTATTGCGGTCGAGGGTATACCGGTACCTGGAGGTATATTTGGGTGAGCGTACCGAACTTACCGAAGTGTCGGGTACCGGTATTGGAAAAAAAACGACCTTACCGAAGTGTCAGGTACCGGTATTGAGAAAATACCGAACTTACCGAAGTGTCGGGTACCGGTATCGAGGCCATACCGAACTTACCGAAGTGTCGGGTACCGGTATTTACCGAGAAAATACCCCCGGTATACTTTGGTACGTACCCTACCGAACCCACCTTTGGAAAATACCACTCTGAACTAGACTTCTCTATTATGCATAGTCGGAAATATATAGCTTTAGTGTAGGCGGGTCCAGCCGATTGGCCCTCTCTTGACTATATTATTATCCTATTAAATTGTTTGCCCTCTCTTAAGTCGGGGTACCCACTGTATCGGGTAGTGCTATATAATCGCCAAGGGTGGGTCGCGATTTCATATGTGTTCCAGCGTGCGCGTAGACGTTAACCCATTCAGAACTGAAAAAAATATCCCACACTAATTTCAAGTAGTTTGTCCCCAAATAAGTGGGACCAGTTCTTAAGGGGTTAATAATGATTATGACACTGTGTCTCTCTATATATAAGCCCGTGGCGAGGGGGGTGCCCCCGAGATCAATGCAGCATGGTGAGATTCAACGAACCCGAAAGTTTACCACGAACGAACGCGAGTTTTTTTTTATAATTGACTCACCGCCATTTTTTCTGGGAGCCGTTCTGAAATCGCTGTAACACGTTTTCCGTTGGATTTACATCCGTCGTCCGTCCGAACGACCGCTATTTCAAATTTCAAAGAACAAACCCGAAAAGGCAAATCACGACAAACCTCCTTTTCACAGCAGATCTCGGAGCCATCAACAGGCCCCGACCGCCTCAGGCAACCATCCACACGCGCCCAACGTCGGCCCAACCAGGACAGCGAGGGGTTAGACGTGAAGCCTGGTGGTGGTGGTGGTTGGTCGTGGTACTGGTGTAGTACCTCCTTTTGCAGCAGCAGCAGCAGCCGCACTCAGTACATAACGATACGACGACACCTCAGCAGGACATCAGCGACGGGCCACGAGAAGGTATAGCGCCAACCAGCGACCAGCCGAAGAAGGTAGGGAGAGGAGTCGACTGCGGAGCCGGGCTAGGCGGGAAGCCTGGTGGTGGCGCTGGTGGTGGTTGTCCTGGTGGTGGTGGTGGACGTCGTACCTTTCTTATTTTTTATATTTCCAGCCACACACAGCAGTTGATAACCGGTATGTACTTGGTCATTGGCCTACTTAAGGGGCCCCTTTGGTCAAAACAAAACAAAAAAGTACCTCGTACTTCAGTCTTTTGAAAAAAATATTTACAGCCGCCGATACTACTTCTGGTACAATAACACCACATCATTACTCCTTACCGAACACGGCACAACTCCAGTTATAAAGCTCAGACACGCTCCCGACCAACGTGTAGCTAGTTCTGTATGGTCTCTAGGAGGTGTTGGGGGCCTTGGATCTGCAAGGGAGAGCAGGCATTGCTCTGTTTGCATCACGAAACGAAATTGCTCAGCAGCGCTAACTTCGATCATTCCGGAGCTCCTGCCTGCTTGGTATCTACATTCTGCTGTGGCCGCGTAGGACTCTACGGACGGTCGGACTAGAGGCCCAGGTAGGTTCGCCTACTACTGTAGTACTCGGCGTTCTCGTCGAACATCTGAGTCAAAAACAATATTAGCAGCCTGAGAAACTTTCATTTTCAAAGCCGACTATGGGTACCAGAGGTATGGTGAGTCGTTTTTGAGTAAGAAGCACTGTTCGGAATGAAAAAGGCGTCGGATCGATCCGGCGCCAGGAACAAAAAAGTTTCCCATGACCTACGGTCTGTAAAGCTGCCTTCATGGAGCAGATCTGAGGCCATCTCTTACGCAAGACATTTTTTAACTGAAAAATGAGGAATTTTCGAGCGTCAAAACCAAACGTGAATTTTTCAGTTCACAACCTTATCATGACCCCCAAGTGTTTGAGATTGTTTTTGGATAGCGAGTTGTGACAAAAAATGTACACCAGCAGCACGAGGAAGACGGCACTCGTATATACTAGTACGCGAAAACGCCTCCGAGATATTTCGCTTCTGCCTTGTACTACGGGTGGTCGAGGTGTTCGTCGTACCGGAGCACGCAGCGCAGAAGCCTTGTACCCGGCGGTGGTCGGGACGACGGAAAACACAACGGAGGGGTGTCGTTAGAAGTTGTGTTTTCCTCCTCTCTGTCTATGCTCCTCGTTCATCAACAAACACCTCTCCCAGAGGTCGACTGCCCTGTCGACGAGACAAGTTGTGGCTGTGCTTGGAGAATGCCGCAGTCGCAGCTGCAGGGAGAGTGGCAAGGCTCTCGTGGCCGGCACCATCACAACCCGATCCCATCGGATTGTGGTGATGTCTGAGGCACGCGCGGGTGGGTAACGTGGCACAGCAAGCAGCAGTACACCTGTTGCTTGCTCGGCAGACAGATGCGGCTTGTACTTCAGCTGCTGTTTCCGGTACATTTGAACGCGTAATACCTCCCACGATGTGTGGAAACCCATCAAGATGTCAAATCCAGGCGCTAGTTTCGATCGTGATCTCGATAGGAATGGGGCTCAATTTCCGAGTGGAGGCCGTCTCGAAAGTGACAATCGAAAAAATGATCGGAAATGGACCCACTTCCAGGCCCATAAGGTTGATGATCGGTTTTGAAAACTGAAAACGTTAATTTCCAGTTTTCAGAAATCTTCCGTAAGAGATGGCCTTAACATTAGAGCTGGAGAAACGTCGTTTTCTGTAGGCAGTCATGAAAGGTCGAAATTATACCATAAATAGTATTGCATCTAAACAACAAAAAACGGTTTTGTTTTTTTAAAGACGACAGCAGTGCTCTTATATTTTATGTGCGAAGGGACTCCTTTAGTCACGCGACACGCAACTAAGTAGACCAGTGGACTATGCTACATTACGTATAACCAACAAATTCGGACACCAGAAACCCGGGTTGCGTCATCTGACCGATGCTGTAAACGTCGGGGACTTCGACTTTTCTCTCCTCTCACGTCCCAAAGGCACGTAAAAACTACCCCACAAAAATTTCAAGAAGTTTTTCCCCAAGAACATGGGTGTAGTTCCATCTACAGCAGTGCGAGCACCTGTACTGATAACAAAAACCACAGGTATGATACCGTGCAGGTGTATACGAGTATTCATCAAGGTACTGAGTCGGTTGTCAATGCTCCAACTGCTGTTCATACTGACACGTTCTCGGATCTTCTAATCCTGGTCTTGAATGCCACCAGGATCCTCAATTTTGCGGGAAAGAAAAAAAACAGCAACAAGTTTGGCGCGTAAATTGCACAAGTTCGCATTTTCGCCAAGCCAGCACGTGCGGCACCTTATCTCCTAGGAGAGCGGGAGCAAACTCTTCGTCTAGATTCGCTGCAGCTCCAAGGCGACCCAGCACTCAGCACGGTGTGCCTGAGGCACCCACCTCCGATTTCCGTCAGTCCAAAGTGTCAAGTTCACTTGGGGCTTGCGTTCTTGGGAGTTGGGGTGTTGGTTCATGATCCGTTACGATACTCGTACAGCAGTAGGTTTCGTACTCGTGCGAGTGCGAGTGCCCAAGGTGATGTGACTCTCGAATAACGTACTTTTTTAATTCGAGATCTCGCAAGCGCAGACGAAGCAATCTAACCCGCTAGACTACGGCAGCAGTCGCGCCCATCTCTTCGGTATGTGGTGCAGCTGGGTTCCCTACCTCGCCAGATATTCCGCACGGTTGGAGCTACCGGGTGCGGTGGGACACGTGGGAGCAATAGGGGGCGGTCGAGTGCTTCCTTCCCGCACAAGATGGACTACAAAAGGGTTGAGCACCGTCGCAGACAGCTTTGCCAATTTTCAATTTTCATATTTTTGAATTTTGCCAAGCCGCGGAATGTAGGGATTCATGATCCCCAAAGAGTTTGCGTCGAACCCCGCGTAGCCTTGCTTGTTCCATGACCACTCACCAGACACCGCATGTCAGTCCCTTCCTGAAGGCCGCAACATGCTCCAGCGCGTGGCGATCGCGCTCCGTCTCCAAGGAGAACATCCCACGCTTCGGTGCGCCAAAACAACAGGTAGGGCACCTCGAGGCAGTGAGGGGGAACGAGACGTCGGCAACCGTGGAAGAATCTCTGGTACCTCAGCAGGAGGGCTTGTCCCACGATCAATGAGGAGGGGCAACCCAGGTTTCGTTCAAGCCGGTGATGTTCCACCACAGAGGCTCAACCTCAATTGCGGGGCTGTCTGTCAAGCTCTCAACAACACCGACTACAGCACAGCAAAACTGAACAAACTGAAAAACGAGTGAACACGTCAAGGGGGTCGTCCCCGTACAAACACGCCTGCAAAATCATAACAACTCCGGCGAAAAGAACACACACACGCGCAGCAGGTGGGTTCGGGGGGCGAGGAAAGCGAGGAATCGACGTGAGTGCCCAATGAAAGTGAACTAGTATATCACGAACTTAATGCGATGCCCTGTACGGCACCGGTCCAGGCGTCTGCTGTCGAATATGTACGCGTTTCTGCCCAACAGCTGCAAGTCTGGCGATGGAACTCGAGATTTTTCGATTTTTCCCCTCAGAATAGGGGTGTAATGCACCTCCGTGTGCTATTGCGTGCCAAGCCTGGCCTGTGCTCTCCGCCTGGACGCCGTCTCCTTTCGACACGATCGCTGATTCCTTGCAGACCCTTCGCCTGCCATCGTTCCTGTGCGCCAGGGTTGCATACCTACGGTGTCAATAGCTGCTGTGTGTATATTTGTTTGCTTCATTTATCATTTCGCAAGCACCAATTTTTTGTTCTACCCTCTATTTCCAGTACAAAAGTAGCCTTTGCGACGCCGCCCTGTGATGAATCAACCAATACCAATCCCTCCGCGCTCTCTCCGCCTTTCCGCAACCTCTCACAGCCCCTGATAACTGATACTACTGCTGCTGTAACGTATTGACGCATAAGCCACCCTCATCCCGACTCTCTCTGATCTGACGGCTGAAATGGCCGTGGCCTTTTCTCCGTGCCAGCTAACCCCTTAACCAAACTAAACCACCCTATCCCCGGCCACCCACCCACTCACCCCCACCAGCGAGCGAGCCAGCCGCTGCCGGCAACCAACAACAACGTAAAAAGCATGTCTAAGCCAGAGGACGAGCTCGAGTTCATCAATGTGGTCGACCACGGGGCAGGCTCTCAGTCGTCCAGCTTCGTGGGAGGGGGTAGCCGGGTTTCCGGGGGGGAGGGCGGGGTTGGCGGTGGNGGGGGGGGGGGGGGGGTGGGGGGGGGGGGGGGGGGGGGCGGGTTTGCCGGAGGAAACCTGGGGTTTATTCGGCAGTCGCGGCACAAGATGACGGCGTTCTTCCACTTCGCCTTCAAGTTTCTGGCGCTGTTTTTTTACATAATGGGGGGATTCAAGTTCGTGTCGTCCAGCTCTATCCTGACGTACATCATCTGCATTCTCATGCTGGCGTTCGACTTCTGGACCGTCAAAAACGTTTCCGGCCGGCTCATGGTGATCCACTTCTGACCAATGAGCACTGAGCAGATGTTGCACGGTTGCTGTTGCGATTTACCGAGACCTATACACCCGTTTATTTGTCGTTCGTTCGTAGTTCGACTAAGTTACGAGTACACGAGTTTGTCGCTCTGTCCGGAAATATAAGAATCGTTTGTATATGTATTTGCAAACGAAACAGTCCTTATTTTTCGATACAGAATGGCGTACAATGCCACAGGTGTTCAGATACGACGACTGCCGTTTTTTGCCAGCGATCATGTTGATTTACCCTAGTCCTACTCGGACGTGCATACGAGTAATGCCAACCTTCACCTTGTCTCGGCTCTTGTCCCTCCCCTTTATTACGTTGCGACCAAGGTCGGGCTAAGGTGGTGGAGTAACGTCAAGGAGGACGGGTCTACCGAGTGGGTGTTCGAGTCTTTAGAGGACATGTCCGAGATCAGCAGCGCCGACTACAAGCTGTTCTGGATCGGCCTGTATGCCACCCCCGTCTTGTGGATTGGCCTGCTCATCACGGGGATAATGCTGCTGAAGTTCCAGGTGAGGAGCGGACCAGGAGCACGATAGTGGCAGGCAGAGGCGTGACGCGGTGGCTGCGCTCGTGGCAGGCTTAAGTGCAAGGCAGGCGCTTCGCCCTCGGTGGTGTGGTTGTTGGTGTCACTGGCTTGGCGACTGCAGCGATGAAGTTTCACCCCCCCGCCCCCCCCGGAAAGTATTGACAGTTGACAATTGACAACTCTTCCGTCTGTCGTGCGTGTTTATTGTCAAGGAGTATCGCCCTGCTGTCATCGGGCAAATATCACCACAATAACTAGCATGCCATGTTATTGTAACCCTTTCATGAGACCGCCGACTCCCAACGTGCTGCTTGGGCCCTCCCTTTCGACCCCTCCCCCCCCCCCCAAGGGGATAATAATAGCCAAAAAGATATAGATGTAATATACGGAAACAGCGTAATGAGCGCCCAAATTTTGGAGGTGTCGCTATTAGGAGTAGGAACGGTGCTCCGTCTCGAGAGGGATGCGTGGTCAATGGTTGAATTACTAAGGCAAGCAAAAAATGTGTACGCCCCCCCCCCATACATCTTAAAACGCCCCGGGGTGTTATTTTCAACCAAAACCCCGCAGCCCCCCCGCCCCCCCCCCCCCCCCCCCCCCCCGCTCCGCTCCACCCCGCCGAGTATGGACCGCCCTCAAACATTGGCCGACCCGGCGCCGGCGTTGTTGGAGCCCCCTCCTGCCCCTCCCTGCTGTGTCTGGTCTCCGCCGAACACGGAGAAGAGCGCATTCCTCAGTCCAACGTTGCCCAGCGCTGCTTGCGCCCCCTGCATGGCCCCCGCCATCATACCGTCGGCCATCACTTGCTGCACCTGTCGTGGGGGCAGGGACGACAACGGCGCCAGAGGGTGGGGGGGGGGGAAGGGAACACGATGGTCATGGCAAGCGCGGCGGCGGTGGCGGCGGAAGCTGGGGGGAATTTACCCCCAAAGGACAAGAGGTCTCCTAAGCCCGGTGAGAAAAAAAGGGGAACAGGCGAAACCATGTAAAAAAAACATGCATGACAAGGAGGGGGGGGGCAGGGGTTTGAACACATTCTCTGCCGATCGAGAAAAAAACGTATACATGTCAGTTCGGCAACTTTCCAGGAACAATCAAATTCATCTGCACACGGTCGTACGGTGCGGTTGCACTTCGATAAAAACATCAAAAACATCATCGGTGGCTCGTGTCGGTACAATCGGCCACGACGCTCCCACTGACCGCAACACCCTGAAGCGAGGGAGGGGGGGGGGGTGTACTCGATATTCATGCNGCATGAATATCGAGTACACCCCCCCCCCCTCCCTCGCTTCAGGGTGTTGCGGTCAGTGGGAGCGTCGTGGCCGATTGTACCGACACGAGCCACCGATGATGTTTTTGATGTTTTTATCGAAGTGCAACCGCACCGTACGACCGTGTGCAGATGAATTTGATTGTTCCTGGAAAGTTGCCGAACTGACATGTATACGTTTTTTTCTCGATCGGCAGAGAATGTGTTCAAACCCCTGCCCCCCCCCTCCTTGTCATGCATGTTTTTTTTACATGGTTTCGCCTGTTCCCCTTTTTTTCTCACCGGGCTTAGGAGACCTCTTGTCCTTTGGGGGTAAATTCCCCCCAGCTTCCGCCGCCACCGCCGCCGCGCTTGCCATGACCATCGTGTTCCCTTCCCCCCCCCCCACCCTCTGGCGCCGTTGTCGTCCCTGCCCCCACGACAGGTGCAGCAAGTGATGGCCGACGGTATGATGGCGGGGGCCATGCAGGGGGCGCAAGCAGCGCTGGGCAACGTTGGACTGAGGAATGCGCTCTTCTCCGTGTTCGGCGGAGACCAGACACAGCAGGGAGGGGCAGGAGGGGGCTCCAACAACGCCGGCGCCGGGTCGGCCAATGTTTGAGGGCGGTCCATACTCGGCGGGGTGGAGCGGAGCGGGGGGGGGGGGGGGGGGGGGGGGCGGGGGGGCTGCGGGGTGCGGTGTAGTGCGGTTGCCGATAGCACGGGATAGTCGTAGCGGCAGTTACACAGGAGCAGGTTTTGAGGGAGGGGGGGGATGGGTTGTATGGTGCAGGAAAATGTTGCCACCATCACCAGAGTGCGCCCTGAACGGTTTTTTGTTTTGATCGGCGGGGCGAAACGGCTTCGTGCCTTATTAATACGTACCAGGTATTTTGTGTAGTTTATTCTTGAGATGGGGGTTGCACGGGCGTCTTCTGCTCTTCTCTTGTTTTTGTTTTGTTCCGCGCTTTTTCGTGGGCTGTGCTCGGCCCCGCTCGAGCCGGAAGCACGCGTGGTGACGAGGCAAAGGTGGCGTTGTTGTTTGTTTTGTGTCGACCGTTTAGTCCCCCTGTCTCTTGCACTCGGCGGAATTGGCGTCGCGCCTCCGCCTTCTGCGCCTCACGCGGTAGTACTACGGTTTGGCGCTAATACAGCACAGCAGCACCTACTGCACGGCCGTACTGCAGCACAGCAGGACTTATAATACGCACAGTAGTACGAGTACAGTGCGACAATAGTACAGCCTATAGGTGGTGGGGAAGAATTCGATTCGCTCGTTGCTTGGGCCGTGGGGGTGGGGCTGGAACAGCGGGGGGGGGGTGAACTGGCAGCAAAACTGGCGCTATGTGTAAAGCTACAAGCGGGTACAGGCTTCAAGTTGGTGTGAGCTACAAGCTGGTACAAATTTGTAGCTGCAAGCTACAAGCGGCAGGCCGCAAGCTAGTTAAGGAGTAGGGTCTAGAAGGAGCGGTGATATTTGCCGCGTTCTGAAAGCTCTTGAATTTAGCTCTTCAAAACATGTTTCTCGTATTGATAGCTCTTCAATACCTGTTACTCGTACGGATACAGCAGCACTGGTTTTGTTTTCGGAGCACACCTTTCCCCACACGCGGTCTGTTCGTTGTCCAGTCCGCGCGGCCCGCCCGTCGGTCTGTCGGCGCGATCGTTCCGTCGGTTAGTTGGCGCGGTCGGCCCGTAGCTCAGTCGGCGCGATCGATCCGTCGGTCGATCGGCACGGTCAGTCAGTAGGCGCGATCGGTCCGTCGGTCAGCTGTTACACGCGATCTGTCCGCCAACCTGTCGGCGCGGTCTGTCCGTCGGTCAGTCGGCACAGTCGTTCTGTCGGTCAGTTGGCGCGGCCGGCCCTTCGGTCAATCGGCACGGTCGGTCTGTCGGTCAATCGGCACGGTCGGTCCATCGGTCAATCGGCGCGGTATGCCCGCATGTCAGCTGGCGCAGTTGGTCCGCCGGCCAGTCGGTGTGGTCAGTCCGTCGGTCATTTGGCACGGTCGGTCTGTCGGCGACACAATGGCTGCGAAGGGGAAAAGCCATCTCCAAGTGCAGACAGTATATTAACCTACTTTCCCAACGCCCAAATGCCTTTCCCTCAGGCACAGCTGATTCCTTACCGTGCCTAGTAACGGCCGGTGATTTCATCGGCTGCTGCGACGAATGCCAGCGCCTGCCATTCTTGCTTGGTTGGTTTTTGATTGGTTGATTGATTAGTTGCTTGGTTGACTGGTGTTTGCGTTGATTGTGTTGTGAAGCGGGGTCGGGGGGAGGGGGGGGGGGGGGGGGGGGGGGGGGGGGAGGCTGTACGATGAGTGGTATTATACGAAACGAAAGGGAAGCGACCTCCCTTTTTATTTTCGAGTGTTTTGTTCTTGGTCTAAGTACGACGCATTGTTTTTTGTGCAGGGCCGACAAAATGCGATGGTGTTGTTTTTTGTTTGTCGTCTGCCGTAAACAGTTTTGTTTAGCGCTCGAGACCACTACGTAATCAAAACGAGGATTTCGTCGTGCTCCGACATCATCGCTACCCCACCGCAGTAATCTGTCGACTACGCAACACGCCGTGCCGTAGGTTGTAGTGAGGTACCATGCCTGCAACTGCTGTACACTGCATAAAGTACTGTATTAATAAAAAATGCCTTCTTCGTGCCTTGCGATCGGAAAGTCGGCCGGCTTCGTGCTTTGAAACCCAGCGACATCGAAACACGTTGTGGCGGTGGTGGTGGTGGTGATTGCATGGGGTGGGGAAGAGAGAGTGACAAACACGGCCTGCAGCTGAGACTTCTTCATGCTTTTAAAACGAGCCAACACGATGATGATGGTTTACCATACTACAGTACGTTTTATCCAGTGTGTGCTACATACATATAGTGACCCCCTCCCGAGGCTTTTTGGCGGCCGTGTGCGCAGCGATATCAGGTGTGCGTGTTGGTTTTGGGTTGTTTTAGTTTTCAAGAAAAGAAAAGAAGCATACTGCTGTTAACATCAGCCGCCGATGTCAAACAATAACAATACTCCTGAACACTACGTATCAGAAGGAGTCGCTCGCCCTCAACTAAAACACCAGATCATATTATTAAAAAAATGAAAACAAATGAAAAAAACAACAGCTGTGAGCTCGAGGATTTCGTCGAAGCTCATCTTTGCTAGCTGAGTGTAATACTTCGATCGCGCGTACTTAAGGATTTGATATGTCCTCATATGTGTTTCATATTTTTCTGGGAACCGCTATAGCCTAACCCGGGGGAGCTCGAAGGTCTAACCGCGCCATAGAGTGTCCCCTGTATCTGTATGCGTCAACCCGGACGTATGATTAACCCATTCAGAACTGAAAAAAAGTCCTACACTAATTCCAAGTAGTTTGTCTCCAAATTCGTGGGACCAGTTCTTCAGGGGTTAACAGCGTGTTCATCATATTTAACAATACATAATATCCGCATGCATGCGTGCACAGCTAGATGGTTGGTTGATTTATGCTGTTCGTGCAGAGGCGGTATGGTGTATGTATATAGAGTACAGTAGTATCAATGGTTATGTCTAAAACTACGGCGATCAAATACTCATACGAAAAAGGCGTGAGAGGCAACGGGCCTCCTCACCACAAACAAACCAACTTCGAATTTTTTGGAGGCACCACTCGGCGGATTCCAGCTCCTCTCGTTTTTGCTGTTAAACATCCAAGTATTGCCCCTTGGACGCAAACGAGAGAAACCCCTCCGTCGTTCTCATCATTATCGTTGTCCTCGGTGTTGCCCTCGAAAATCGTCACTAGCAGCAAAATCTTCAATATTGTTATCGCTATCATCAGCATCGTAGTGGAAACCATCAGCAGAACGATCACAACCATCACCCTCGACATCAGTAGCAGTAGTAAATCGATGTGCTTTGTTTGAGGGTGGACCTGGTCCACGATAAAGGCACGAGCACTACAAATCGAGTCGCATCAGTCGTGTCGTCAATAGGCTATTATTGCTCTTCCTGTAGGCTACCGCAGGCTACTGTTCCTGTAGGCTACTGCGGCAGGCTACTGCTCCTATAGTCTTCTGCTGTAGGAAACGCCTGCTACTACTCTGCAGGCTACGTGCTGCTCCTGTAAGTTTCTACTGTGTATACGAGTAGGCTATTGCGAGTGTAGGCTACTGCCAAAGCTACTGTTGTGGACAAATCAACTCGCTCTTTCCGGGCGATGTTCAGCGCAGGCCGAAAGACAAAACCCCGCCTGCTAAACTGCGGTAGATGCTAATCTCTCTACGGAAGCCTACAGTACAGAGTAAGTAGAAAAAATATACGGCAGGGTCGTACAGTAATTATCGAGACCTCTTATCATACGGTAGATGTAATCAAAGTGCTTGTAGAGCAAGCACTGCACAGATACCAACTAGACAGCGCTGGTTAAGAACTGAGCTGCGGACTGGCGGGCCGTAATACTAACCCTAGGAGCTATGTATAGACTTACTTCTTGCACTGTAGACAGACGTGACAAAACCCAAGAACCAGCGACAAATAAAGCAGCAAAAATCAAGGACAGCCGTAGCATTAAGACCAACAACGCTACGAAGCTAGAAACAAAATAACAGCGCGTCAGCAGAGCAAAACAAACACACACCCCTTCCTTGCGTGGCAACACCGCAACAACAATGGGGAACACCGCAACAAACACGGAAAGACGTGGCCATTTTACGAGACAAGGCCAGTCCGCGAGCGAACAACACCCCACCCCCCCCCCGCCCCTCGCCCCCCCCTCCCCCCCCCCCCCTACCCTCTCGTGGGGGACACCGAAAAACAAGAGCCATTCCACCAAACACTGCAACAACATAAATAACACGCACCCCCGCGCGTCCGTCTACTCCCCGGAAAAAACAGCACAGCAAAATGGGGGCGTCCGGTTCTCTACGACCACTACTGCACGATAATGCTGCGCCGGGCAAGTAGTCAGCGACGAGAGGAGTGTGTGGGGGGTTGGGGTGGACGCTATAATATCTTCGCCGGCGCAAAAAAAGCGGCAAGTTATTATTGGCGGGCCGATTGTGAAATCTAGCCTCCCTCGCTGGTTCTCTTACTCTCAACAACAAAAAGGTGCTGCTATAGCGTTCACCCGTCGCTCCCAAGACTGTTTGGGAACAGCACAAAACAAGAAAAAAACCAAACAACCAGCTACTCGTAGAAGAGGGAGAATCAGACCTAGAAGACGCGGGATGAACCCCAACGCTATCCTGGCAAGGATGGCAGGAGCAAAACGAGGGGAAACAAGTGCGTGTGGCACGCCCTGGAAATGGCCAACAAAACGTCAAAATTGCTCGCGCAAAACGAAAACCGGTCACGAGGGAGAGCGAGAGGAGGACGGGGCGGGGGGGGGGGCAAACACCACCAAGAAGAAACACTGCTGGTAGTGCACCTACCCACGGTGAAAACAGCCCTCCTACGGCCATGCATGACATGAGTACACCCGCCCCCTTCCACCCCCTCCCCCCCTCCCTCAACACGACACTACGAGGTGAGGGGGACACAGCGGGTGCAAGATCAAAAAGCGCGCCGTTTTTTCCCGCGCCTCGAAAAACAAACGACAGCGAAACCAGCCAGAAACCCAGCCCCCTTTCTCGAAAAGTCCACGACAAAACCGCCTTCCAATCTGCAGGAAACCCAGCCCTCCCCTGGTCCCCTTCCCCTCGGGGGTGGGGTGGGGCGGGGGGCGACCTCCCCCCGGCCGCCCAGTCTCCGCACCGCAGGAGCCTAGTCCCGACTGCAGCGAGGGAAGGGTTGACAACGAACGACCTCTGGCGCGCGCGCGCTCTCCTGCGGTATTACGCGTAGTGCGCCTGGATTTCCATGATCTCGGTGAGGTTCTGGAGCGTCTTGGTGGAGAGCTTGAGGATGTTGCTGCTGCAGCCGGGGCGGCAGGACTCCTGGATCTCCTGGAGGGCGCCGCGCAGCTCCTGCAGCTGTCCGAGGTAGTCGTCCGTCTCCAGCTCGAGGGACATGAGGCGGTTGTCGGCGGTGTCTCCCGCGAACTGAACCGGCCCAGGGTTGCGGTAGAGGTCCTTCGTCTGCAATGCAACAGTGTTGCGATGTTAAATGTGTTGGTGGGACGTGTTAGTGTTGCCTTGAGAAGGTTTCGACCCGGCGTTCGCTACAGGAGGGATTCGCACGGGGGGGGGGGGTAGTCTCGGGGCGAAAATGACAACGTGCTAACGTGAAATAGCGCTGCCACGTAGGGAAAAACTGTGAAAAAGACAAAGAGTAAGACAAACGACACAAAACAATTAGATTAAAAAAAAAAAAAAAAAAGACAAAACTGATACGGTACGAAAAAACAGAAAATGACTTTCGCTCGCTCGGGGTGGTCTTCGCGCGAAGGCCAGGCGATCAACGTGACGCCTCGGCATCGGGATGCATGCAGGCGGACGGAAAGCCATGAATCCACGATGAAACTTCTTCCAGCTAAAGGGCCGTTACACGCCGTATGCCATCTCCAGGACCACAGACACGCACACACGGCTAGCCGTTTATCCCCATGACTCGCCAAGCAGCAGCAGCAGCAACATTAACTACTGTAGTAACCGCCCCATTTGCGCAGAGCGATGATCAGAGCGACAGATCAAAACAAAACTGGCACTAGACTATCCAGGGGAGTCACCGACCCAAATCCTAGATTTCTACTATTAATATCAACAACGAATAACTATGTAAAACACGGGCGGAAGTCGTATTTGCAAAAAAGCAACAACAACAACAAAAACGCCCAGGACAAAGACTAAGGATGTTTACCGTTCAACCCTGTCACTACTGCTATAAAACTAGTCATACTACTGCACTAGTGAACCCACACTAGTTCCAAGTAGAAAGTTGCCAAAATAGTGGGCGCAGTTCCAGAGGGGTAATAGACTGTAGAAAAATATTACTAGGACAGCGGTTCGTAAAACACGATGATCCGGGGAAATTATTGGCGACGAAAGGTGGAACATGGCGCCTCTTTACAATACTTCGTAGAAGCACTATTACGGGGGAGTATATATAGTAACATACCTCCTGTCAACATGGTTGATTGGTTCATACCCTTGTATGTATATGTCCCCCCCCCCCCCCCCCCCCCCCCCCCCCCCCCTTTAACAATTATAAAGGATAAAACGTTGTTGTTGTTCTTACTAATTGCCACTAAACATACCTTATAGGTACAAATAAATAATGCACACTATAAAAAACCCAAATCACTCATTAATTAAAAATTCATCCGGGTGCTTTTAAGTTGTACTCCATAACCTGTCCTCACACACCTCTTCTTATACACCATACATGGCTACAAATAGTAGAACCCCTCTATCACGTAAACTCGTCGGAACACTATAGTATACCTGGTACGTTTATTTCAGACTGTTTAATTTTAATTTTAATTTATTTTTAATTATTTCTTCCCCCACAAATAGACACACACTTCCTGAATTCTACAGCCTCAGATTGTGTCCCCCTCATACGGGATGTACATCCTACATGAGGACATATAAAATCCGTAAGTACGCGCGATCGAAGTATTACACTCAGCTAGCAAAGATGAGTTTCGACGAAATCCTCGAGCTCACAGCTGTTGTTTTTTTAATTTTTTAATATAGTAAATACGACCAAATTTTGTTCGTAAAAATGGCCAAATTTTGTTGGTAAAAATAGGGACACCAGGACACACCAGGACACCAAATTTTGTTACAGTAGTAAAAATAGGGACACATGTAGATTTTTGTGTATACCGTAGGTCCTATTTACTAGTGTTTACTATGGGCCCCCGTAACATTAATACTGCTGTTATCACTTATTAATACCAGGTATATAATAGTACCTTGGCCTCCGCGAGAACCTTCTGGAGACTGAGGTAGGCGTCCCCTCGAAGGTTGATCGGGGTGGGGGGCACGCGCGGCCTGCACTGCCCGGTCGGCAGCTTCTCCTGGTCGTCCGCCACCAAGAGCGACGTCAGAGGAACGCCTCCCACCTGAACAAAAAAAGGAACAGTATGAATGCGTTGTTACGAAGTATGGTATGAAACAAGGCATGTTCAAAATAATGGCTGCAATTTTCATAGTAGTAGTAGTAATGATCACTCCTGGGCATCCATGCGCACTGACGCGCGAACTACACTAGTTGACAGTTTTACCTGCAACAAAGTACTGGGAAGACACGTTTTTCAGACAATAGACACCCCCCTCTCCTGCGGACGGACGGTTTCCGGCCAAAGAGCCTGCAACCCACAAACTCTCAAATCCACCATCTCTGAGACGTGCTACACTGCTACTGCTGACGCATGCTACTGCTACTGCTGCTGCATGCTCACACCTTCCAGTCGGCCGCCGGCATCTTGAGCCCGGTCACGGTGGCCAAGTAGCCGTTCATCCTGCGGCTCATGAGGGTAGCCACGGCACCTCCGAGGGTAAAGGCGTAGTCGCAATCGAAGTTGCTGTAAAGCATGGCAGGCGTTGGGGAGGGGGGGGGGGCGGGGGGTCAAGAGGGTAGCCACGGCACTTCCAAGGGTGAAAGCGAAGTCGCAATCGAAGTTGCTGTAAAGCATGGCAGGCGTTGGGGAGGAGAGGGGGTCATGAGGGTAGCCATGGCACGTACAGGGTGAAGGCGCAGTCGCATTCGAAGTTGTTGCGAACAAATTGATGCATGGCAGAATTGGGGAAGGGGTGGGGGGCCATGAGGGTAACCACGACACCTCCATAGGTGTAGGCGTTGTCACAATCGAGGTCGCTAACAAGCGTGGCAGGCGTTAAGGCGCGCGGGGGGGGGGGGGGGGTCAAGGAACAGCAAGGTAAAAGGTGGTACGGGACAGAGGAGAGGGCCGTCTGTCCTCATCCCAACCCCATTGTCCTCGCTGGCTTAGTTTTCCCTCCGCTTCGACAACGCCTCGGCCGACTTTTTTTTACCACTGCCGAAATGACACCACTCTAATGCCAAGTATTTTTCTCCCAAAAAAACGAGGGTGCAGTTCAAACCGGGGTTAAACGTTCCCCCAAATCTTCCTCAGCTATTTCACTAGTGCACTGTACAGGAGCTTATATACGAGTCTAATTCCAAGTAATTTTTCCCAAAATCGGGAGTGCAGCCCCAAAAGGGGAATAAAGAGCTCAAGCTTCCCCAAATCTTCCTTAAAGCCTCCCTACATCTCCTCCGAACCTGGGTAGTGCGTAGCTCCTCACTCGGGCAACCCCATCACTCTTCACAAAAGTATCTGGGCCCATAAGCACCCCCTCTTCTGAAAGTATGAAGACCATTTGGGTGTGCATACTAACTACGGGGGGCCATAGTAAATAGGACCAAATATTGCTATTAAAAGCAGGTAAGTCTATATAGGTTTTGGTGTGTACCGTAGGCCCTATTTACTACGAATGACCCCCCGCAATAGTCCCCAAACGATCCTTAGATAATCGGACAGAGTGGTATACCCTTGTGCGTAGGTTACAGCAGGTGCGTTCGAGAGCGGGTTTCCACGTTACCTGGGAAGGGCGCTGCGCGCCTGGTACCCGAGGTGGCTGCAGACGGCCGAGAACTTCCCCTTGAAGGTTCCCGCCTCCGTCCTCTTCCGCAACTCCTCCTCCACGAAGCAGACCAGCATCTTCTCGGTCTCGATCTGGGACAGCTGCACGCGGTGGTTGCTCTGCCTCTCAAGGCACAACTGGCGCGACGAAAACAAGGGGTGAAATGAGGAAAGAAGGGGGGGCGGGTGGAGGGGGG
>MEHQ01004293.1:620375-638812 GCA_008828725.1 Saccharina japonica | reverse complement strand
GTGAGGGGGCATAGAGAGGGGGGCGGGGGGGTGCTTAGCGGCAGTGATATGCCTGCATATTTGGATGCCAAACAGTAGGTGCGCCATGGTGTATATACCGACAATCTACAGCGACTGGTGGTTATCACAAGGACGTACACCTATACCACGGAGGGCGTGCGCATGAAACTTGCAGACAGGCAGGAAGGCATCCATGCAGTGATCGGCCCGCAGGCACAAATCCGACCAGGCAGACATTGCTTGCACCAAGCGCGAAGCGCCGAGAGGCTTTCGGCGAGAGTCGCACGAAAAAGGGCGAGCTGCAAAAAAAAACGATCACATTGCCCTCCCTCCTCCCTCTCTCACCAAGATGGCGCCGAACTCCTTGCCCTGCTCCGAACGGGCCTGCACGACGTCCGAGATCTCTTTGACGATGTCGTGCAGAGACCACCGCTTCGCGCGCACGTCCTCCGCCAGCAGCACCATGTTGGGGTGTGTCTGCATCGCCACCTCAAGAGCGATGTGGCTGGGGTCCTGGGGTGGGTTTCAAGATAGGCATTAGGCATGTGCGTTAGAGTAGGGGGGGGGGGGGGGGGTGGCTTTCATTTTGCATGCATGGCCGTAGTCGTAAGACACGCTGTTTGCAGTGCCCCAGCAAAAACAAAAAATAAAAAGTCTGACACGAGGAGACACTGGAACCAGCCCACCTGCCGCCCAGTTTTATTTTTTTCGCTGTAGGTACATTCGCGTAGTTCTGCTTCTAGCTCCGACTTTCCCATTAATGCCAATTATTTGGGCAAGGGCAGATATGAGCTCCTTGGTGCACTCGACGTGAGTGTGCCTAAAGAGACAGGCAGTTTCCAGCGGCCCATTCCTATCGATGCGGACCTCGATCGCTGATAATTTGAAAAATGTGGTTCTCAGCGCTTGAATTTGTGATTCCAGGTACTGGGTAGCCAAGTATTTGTTTTTCCTGGCAGTAGAACGGAGCGTCGTGCTCGTTCGCTACCAGCAGCTTTTTTTTTCGAAAAAAGTACCTCGTGATCAGTTTTACAGCAGGAAAAAAAATACTTGAATAAAGTATCGAGAAACCGCATAATTCAAGCGACTGGAACCACATTTTGCAAAACTTCAACGACGAGAGTCCGCATCGAAGGAGGCCGGCGGAATTGTTTTTTTATTTTTCCTTTTATAATTTTTTATGTGTTTGTATTTTGTTTTGAGGGTATGTTTAGAATTTTTTTTTTTTTTTTATTTTTTGTTATTTTTATTACTGCTCCCGCTTTGGCACACTCGACGGGCAAGTGTACGCAAGGAGCTTATAGCTGCCTGGCCAAGTTTGTATTAATTGAGAGAAGGTCGGAAGCTAGGCAGAATTAGCGAAAAGTGCCTAGCAGGAAAAATATACTGGGTTAGACGTGGTTCCAGTATCTCTTTGTCAAAGAATTTGATAAAAATCGTGTTTTTTTTTGTGGCAACTGCAACACAGGTGAAGACCACGTAGACCCAGGGAGGGGGGGGGGGGGTCTCCTGCCATGTATGGCCCTAGTAATTGGGGCATTGACCACGACATCTTCTTCGACGCGGAGGGGGGGGGGGTACTTTCACGGGCTGCGTGTGTGCTTTGCTTCGCTGCCACTAGTAGTGGTGGAGTGGGGGCAGGGTAAGCGTTTTCTTGCTGCTTCATCGCGCAGACCTTCTGCCAACAGCACGTGGAATAGATCGGTGAGCCATCAGCACAGTCTTTCCCAACTGCAAGAGTGCTTCTAACGTGATATGGGGGGCATTGGTAATTGGGTCAAGTCAGGCGAGCGAATCGACGCCCGATGCATACCACAGCAGGTACGAGGTTTACAATACCTGGTAGGCAGTGCACGTCACGGGGAAACGACGCACAAAAAACACAAAAAACAACAACAAAAACACCAGAGCCGGACAAAAAAATAACAAAACACCCTCCGAGAGCTCTGGTCATTTACGAGCCATAACAAAAAATTCCAGGTACGCTATGAAGTACGGCACTTGGTACGTTATAGATATAATCTACGAATCGAGTTTATTTTGTTAATGTTCTTTCCTTTTCTTCTTTATAGCCTCTGGCGGATTGGTAAAAAGAAAGCTTATGCTCACCAGACTTCCACATTAAAAGAAACGTCAGCAGAGCACACCACACCGTATATATTATACCCGAAGACACAAACGTGAGAAGAGGGCGGGGCAATGGAGTACCTGGCCCATGAGGCGCATGAAGTACCAGTACTTCCTTGCGCTGGCGCCGTCGATGGCGGTGTTGCCCACGAGCTGCGAGTATACCTTCACCGCAGTGTCGAAGCCCACGGCGCTTTCCTGACTCAAACAGAAACACACACACACACAAGAAGGAGAACGAAAAAAATGGAGGAAGAGGACAAATAGGGTTATCACTAAAAAATACGGCGGCGGTGAAATACAGGAGAGTGCAGCACAGCAGCACGGTGAGCTCGCTCAGGTAGCAGCCCGGTGATGAGAAAGTCGGCTACTATTAATAGTAAACCAAGACAAGATAAGATAAAACAAGACAAAAAACAAGACAAGAAAAAAATAAACACGACAAGGCACAAGAAGAAAGATAAGACAAAACAAACCAAAAATAGATAAAGATTAAACACGACAAGGCACAAGAAGAAAGATAAGACAAAAACAAACCGAAAATAAATAAAAAAGATAAAAACAAGACGAACAAGGCTAGGCACAATAAACAAGACAAGACAAAACAAACCAAAAACAAAACAGATAGGAATACAAAACAAAACAACGCCAAACAAAGCAAAATACAACCCACCACGAAGTTACGAAACAAAGCCAGACACGGCCAAAGACAGCTCACGACGAAGATACAAAACAAAGCCAGACAAAGCAAAAAAAAAACTCACGACGAAGTTGTTCTTCATTCCGCCGCTGATGGTGCACGGCACTCCGACCACGTTGGTCTTGACCCCGTTGGCGTGGAAGTACTCTGCCAAGAACGCCGCGTCGGTCGCCGTGGTGTTACCACCGATCAGCTGAACAGGACACAAAAAGGAGGACACAACAGACAAAAACATAAGCAAGGAGCGTTTCAGCATACACGCGAGAGACGATCAACACGACAAAAGCAACATGCCGAACGTCGACATGACAACGTTAATACGACAACGTCAGCACAACAACGTCAACACAACAACGTCAACACAACAACGTCAACAAGATAACGTCAACACGACAATGTCAACAAGATAACGTCAACAAGATAACGTCAACAAGATAACGTCAACATGGCAGATAGGAAAAGGAGGAACTAAACAGTGCCTAGTATATGCATCGTACCATGCATCATGCACGGAAGGGTGTGTGTGGGTGTGGGTGAAAAAAATAAAGTTAAAGATGGGCGGGCGTGCACGCGGTTGTTGGGGCCACCACTCCGTTAGAGGCTTATGTCCTCGGAACGAGCTGGAGAGAAGGGACAGGGGAGCGGTTATCCAAATCGCACGGAACTACCCGACAAGCCACGGGTTGGGTTTTTAGTGTAGAGCGTCGAGACGGGTATCCGAACTCACTCCACTCCACCACCCTACACCACCCTCCCCAACCCTACCCCACCCTACCCGTCCTCACCCTATCTCACCCCACCCAACTCTACTCTACTATATCCTACTCTACCCTACCCTACCCTACCCTACCCTACCTCTACCCTACCTCTACCCATACCCCTCACCCTACCCTACCCTACCCTACCCTACCCTACCCTACCCTACCCTACCCTACCCTACCCTACCCTACCCTACCCTACCCTACCCTACCCTACCCTACCCTACCCTACCCTACCCTACCCTACCCTACCCTACCCTACCCTACCCTACCCTACCCTACCCTACCCTAGACAGGAACTGGGGGGACTCACCAATAGTCCATCGAGGTCGAGCGCCTCGCACGATGCCCTGGCCTTGGCCATCTCGGCCTCCGTGCGGATGGAGTCGCGGCTTCGGCCGAGAAGGTCAAACCCGCCCTGAGCGTTTCAAGCCAAGGAACACACAGGAACAACGCAGGAGTACGTAAAATGAAGCAGAAGGCGACAAAGCAACAGGATAAGGCAACAACCATGACAACAACAGGAACCGTTCAACACAGCGGTGAGTCTACGTATTGGCATCGCACTCAATGCCGTGGTCGAAACTACGTTGTGGTGCAGAGCTGCGCTATATACCGGCGCCAAGGGGTGTGTGTCTACGACAGCATGCTCTGCATAGTAGGGTCTATAGTATGGTGTACGTACAGTAGTGCGGTCTGCAGTACGGTCTGCAGAACGGTCTACAGTTTCGCCCACAGCAGTAGTGTACAGTACGGTCTACGCTCTACAGCGGCGTACAAAATAATCTCCTGTGTGGTCTAACGATACTTACTACACAAAAGCATAGACTTAGGCATGCTCTGTAATAATATACAGTGATATTCTCAAGTGCGCTCTACAATATGTGCTGCAGTAGACTCTGCAGTACGCTCAAGAATATGCCACAGCAGTATGCTCCAACAGTGTGCTCTCAACCACGGAGGGAGGCTGTGCGCGATTCTTCGCGTGTTACGGAGAAAAAAATAAAGAGCAGCAGGACAGCTGGACTACAGACAGTAGGTATGAGACAACAGTAGTAAGCACAGTAGACGACAACAGTAAGTAGGCACAGCAGACGACAACAGTGGAAGGCACAGTAGTTGGCACAATACCTGGTTACGGTAGGCGTCGAGAAGGTCGTCGGTGATCTCCACCGTGGACTGCTCGAACAGCCCCACCGTGCCGCCGACAACTCCGAGCACCTGCTCCCCACACGCAGGACAGGCGAGGCAATGCGGAAATATTACAAACACGTCGATGCTTACGAGCTGGGCCAGCCAAGAAACCTACAAAGCTTCCTAAAGTAGTATCTCGTGAACCACTGCGAATTAGGCTACAAAATTTTGAAGCGCCAACCCTGACATAGCAGTGCTTGTGCAAAAAATTTTTGTATCTTAAAAATTATATACATTTTTTTTCTCGACTCGATCTCGCCGAGATATCCGCGAAAACTCGAAAACAACATTTTTTTCATTCTAATTTCGTATAAAAAATGTCATTTTCGATCAACATGAAATTTGGTGGGGACAATGCTGAAGACACAAGGAGAAGATCGATGTAAGTCTCGTTGCCCAATTCGCCACCCATCAAGAGATATGACCAAAACTCGATTCCATATATAAGTCAAGTAATTACGGAAAAAATGGTAATTCCGTCATGCCCCGACCAATTTCGAGAGTTTTACTCTGAAATTTTCACCACGTCTTTGAACCGTGCGTGCAAAAATACCTGCCGCCTGCCCTCTTTGNACCCCACCCCACCCTACCCACCTCTACCCTACCCTCCCTACTCTACCCTACCCTACCCTACCCTACCCTACCCTACCCTACCCTACCCTACCCCACCCTACCCTACCCTACCCTACCCTACCCTACCCTACCCTACCCTACCCTACCCTACCCTACCCTACCCTACCCTACCCTACCCTACCCTACCCTAGACAGGAACTGGGGGGACTCACCAATAGTCCGTCGAGGTCGAGCGCCTCGCACGATGCCCTGGCCTTGGCCATCTCGGCCTCCGTGCGGATGGAGTCGCGGCTTCGGCCGAGAAGGTCAAACCCGCCCTGAGCGTTTCAAGCCAAGGAACACACAGGAACAACGCAGGAGTACGTAAAATGAAGCAGAAGGCGACAAAGCAACAGGATAAGGCAACAACCATGACAACAACAGGAACCGTTCAACACAGCGGTGAGTCTACGTATTGGCATCGCACTCAATGCCGTGGTCGAAACTACGTTGTGGTGCAGAGCTGCGCTATATACCGGCGCCAAGGGGTGTGTGTCTACGACAGCATGCTCTGCATAGTAGGGTCTATAGTATGGTGTACGTACAGTAGTGCGGTCTGCAGTGCGGTCTGCAGAACGGTCTACAGTTTCGCCCACAGCAGTAGTGTACAGTACGGTCTACGCTCTACAGCGGTCTACGCTCTACAGCGGCGTACAAAATAATCTCCTGTGTGGTCTAACGATACTTACTACACGAAAGCATAGACTTAGGCATACTCTGTAATAATATACAGTAATATTCTCAAGTGCGCTCTACAATATGTGCTGCAGTAGACTCTGCAGTACGCTCAAGAWATATGCCACAGCAGTATGCTCCAACAGTGTGCTCTCAACCACGGAGGGAGGCTGTGCGCGATTCTTCGCGTGTTACGGAGAAAAAAATAAAGAGCAGCAGGACAGCTGGACTACAGACAGTAGGTATGAGACAACAGTAGTAAGCACAGTAGACGACAACAGTAAGTAGGCAAGTTAGGACGACAACAGTGGTGAAGGCAACAGTAGTTGGCACAATAACCTGGTTACGTAGGCGTCGAGAAGAGTGCGTCGGTGATCTCCACCGTGGACGTGCTCAACAGCCCCAACGTGCCGCAAGACAACTCCAAGCAGCCTGCTCCCACACCCCCAGGACAGGCGAGGCAATGCGAAATATTACAAACACGTCGATGCTTAGTGAAAAGGATTGACGGGATCGGTAACGGCGGCGTCCGCGACAAGCAGAGTCTGGGGACAGGAACAGGGAAGAGGAGCGCACATGGTACAAGGCAAAACGACTGAGAGCGTGCTGCAGTAAGCCGCCCCCACCCTCCCTCTAGACTTCCACACCTTCCTACTCCATCCCTCCTTCCCGCTCGTTCCATCCTCAAGTTACCTTCTACCTCATCCTTGCTTCGATCTCCTTCGGGTACTTCCGCCGCTTCCTCCTGCCCCCTCTCCCTCTTTCCACCCGCATTCCTCAATGCTACCCCCCCCCCTCCCCCCCTCCGTGCCCCTTCTCCTCCCCCCCTCCTCCCCATCATTACCCCCTCCTTCTCCATCCCACCGCCCCCTCCCTATTAACAATCGCTCCGCACACTCCTTTCTTATTCCCCTCACCTTGCTTCCGGTTCCTCCCATCTACCCCTCCTCCCCCTTCCTTCCTCCACCCCCCCTCCCACCCGCCTCCTCCCCCGCCCTCCATTCTACATCCCTCCCCCGCCTCTCTCCCTCATCCCCTCCCTTTCCTATTTCCCCTCACCTTGCTTCCGGTCCCCTTGAGGTACTCGTGCAGGCCCCAGATGATGTTGTGACCCCCTGAAGCCTGGCGGCCTGCGAACAGCACCGCCACGCGAACAGCCGCGGGTGCCGGGGCGTTCGCGCCTTCAGCCGCGGCCTTCACCTGCCAACACACCCCGCCGCACCACACACAGCGCGAGGGAGGTAAGGGTACGGGAAAGGGGAAAGGTTAAGGATACGGGCTACAACTCTCTCTTTTCCTCTACAACCACCCCTCGTTTATAGTTAGTTCTGCGTGTCTATTCTACAAGTATCTACATGCCGTGGTGACTGCCGGCGTACCATGTAACACGGAAGATACTTTATTTCTTGAGCCGGTGTTTTCGTGCACAAGGGGGGCACACGGGCACACCGGTAAAGGTGAAGGGAGGGGTAAAGGGCAAGGGTAAAAAGGGCAAGGGTAAAAAGGGGGGGGGTAAGGGTAGTGTTAGGGGTAAGGGTAAAGGTAAGCCTAGGGGTAAGGAGGAGGGGAGGGGTAAGGGTAAAAGGGTGAGGGTAGGGGGAAAGGTAGGGGTAAGGAGAACGGTAGGGGAAAGGTTAAGGGTAGGAGAAATGGTAGGGTACGGGTAGGGTAAGGGTAGGGATAAGCGCAGGGTAAGGGTAAGGGTATGGGTACGAGTACGGGTAAGAATAAGGGTAGGGGAAGCGTGGGGATATGGGTAAGGGTAGGGGTAAGGCAAGGCAAAGGAAAACGCAGCTACCTCGTACCAGTTACTAAACAAGGGCGGGTGGGCGGCGGAACACCACACCGCTTGGGTAGCATTATCATAATCATCATCATCATCATCTTCATCATCGGTCATCAGCATCATCACCATCACCATTGCTTTAATCGTTCTGAACCATCATCGTTTTAACCGTTGTCTAACTGATCATCATCTTCACCTGTAACAGCCTGGCACCGTAGGTGCCGGGGAACATGCGCTCCAGGGGGCCTCGGTCCGCCATCTTGGAGCTCTGCGAGCGCTCGTCCGACTCCAGCTCCACCCCTTGCAACGATCGGGACTTGAGGCAGTCGGGCACCTGGCCATGGCAACGACCGAAAACAAAATTGGCAACCATTGCTCGTTCAATCCAGCCAATCGCACTCGTTGTTCACCATTTCGACTATATATGAATACTACAAAAATAAGCCACCTCTAAATCCAGGCAATGTGTCCCTGAAACATGAGGCGCAATTGAAGCGGGGTTAACCCCTCAAGAACTGGTCCCACATATATGGGAACAAACTACTTAAAATTAGTGTGGGGATAACTTTTTCAGTTCTGAATGGTTCAAGGCTTCTGTACAAAGTCTTCTCGGAGAAAGCACTAGAGCCGCGGGGAACAAACAAGAAAAAATGAAAAAAAGACGATGCCTCTTTCTGTCCATCTGTCCGTCCCTCCACCTCTCTGCCTCTATATCTCTCTTATCAACCTCTGTCTCTTTATGTATATGTTGGCCCTATCTCTTCCAACTTTTTGTCTCTATATATGTACCTGGTATGCCTCTCTGTCTCTACACGCTTGTCTTTTATCTCTATAGCTGCTTCTATCTCTGCTTCTCTCTGAATAGTTCTCTCCCGCTCTCTTGTCCCTATCTCTCTACCTCCGTCTGTCTCCAAACACACTCCTATCCGTCTATACCCCTCCCCTAGTCCGCCCCGTGTATACCTCTTATCACCTTCCCTGTCTGCCTATTCCCCTCTCTCTATCTCTCTCTCGCTATCAACACACTCACGGTATAACACGTGTGAAAAGACAACACCCTCTCGAAACAAATTTCCAAGCCGATTTTCTCGACAATAGGGAGAGTGCAAAAACGCCAAGCGACGCGATAGTGGAAAACCCTCTCAATAGACGAGATATTACCCAAGCCGCCATTCTCGTTGAGGGTGCCCCTCTATAAGGCGTGGCCCCTCTAAGGCATGGTTTTGGAGGTAAATCGGTTATCAAAATTAACCCCAGGGAAGGTGTGTAATCATGCGTGTTACCGCTCTGGCCCGGAATATAAGGTCGGTTTGTATAGTATTAGTTAATCGAAGTGTTCCTTATTTTTTGGGTCAGATTGGTATACGGTAACCTCTTTAGCGCTACACCCACCTTTTTGGGGGGACAAACTACTTGGATTTAGTGTGGTGATTAGTGCAGTGAAGCAGTAATGGTCCCTCTAGTGCCGGTGTGCGCCAGCCAACAATACCGGCACTATATATGTATAGCGGCAAACCGGCACTACTCCGCACACTGGGTAATCCCACCTGAGCCAAGCGGCAGTAACGGTCCCTCTATAGTGCCGGTATGCGCCAGGCAACAATACCCGCACTATCTATCGCGGCAAACCGGTACTGCTCCTCCGCACACTGGTTATTTCCCACCTGTGCCCAGCGATGTCATAGGCACAGGCACTATAGCGGGCAGCCGGCACAACTCAACCGGCACTATAGAGGGACCATTACTGCTGTAGTGTGCATCTACAAGGTTTAACAATCTCCCTACCAATAGTTTCTTAATGTATCTCTCTCTCTCTCTCTCTCTCTCTCTTTCTCTTGTGATACCTTCGGCTCGTAGTCGAGCCGGGCCCGCTCGACATGGCTGCGGAGTGCTTTCGTGGCCGGTCGGAACAAGAACTTGCTCTCGCCCATCGCCACGGGAGCAGGCGCGACCGTCTCCGAGAGATCGCACTGCGTCAGCGCCTGTCGTCGCCACCAGCGTGATACAGCAACGTAATACAGGGGGGGCGAGGAACAGGAAGAGGGAGGGGAGGAACAGGCGTTACGCAACAGAAATAGCAGGAACAGCAGGAACAACAGGAGCACGACCATCAACCCAAAAACCAACAACGACGACAACGAAACATCAACAATAACAACACCAACAGCACCAGCAACGACAGCAATGACAGCAACAATGACATCAACAACACCAAAGCCAACACCAAAGCCAACAGCAACAACACGAACAACAAACAGCAAAGTCAGCACCAACCTCATCACCAATAGTATCAGCAACACGAAACACCTACAAAACCAACAAAAACACAAAAGCAACACAAGCACCAAAATCACTCCACATCAAGCCACAAACCGAGCCACATATCGCCAAACAAAACACAAACCGCACACAAGCTACAGCGCATGTAACACCACCTTGATGCAGACAGCAGAGGCTACCGATTTCAGTTCAAGCAATCGAGTTTGGTTCCGGCAGCCTAATCTTATAAGCTCAAGCAACCGAATTTGGTTCAGGCAACCGATGTTTGGTTCAAGCATCAACCGAATTTGGTTCTTCAAGCAACCGAATTTGGTTCGGGCAACTAAATTTGGCACAAGCAACCGAATTTGGTTCAGGCAACCGAATCTGATTCAGGTGACAAGAGCGGGCGGACAAGTACACTGACGACAGGCGCAACGCACCTTCGCCTTGTCGCCGAGCAGCTCGTACATGAGAGTCATGTTCGCGTTTCGGGCGCCCTCGCTGAAGAACTGGATAGCCCCTGCTCTCCAAATGGTTGGGGGGTGAGAGGTGGGGGGTGGGGGAGGGGGCGAGGGAAAGGGCAAACAAGTCGGAGGGGAAACGCGCAGCATTGAAACCCATATATACGTAGCCGGGAAAAAGCGCGCGAAAGGGACCGTTTAGCAAACAAAAAATAAGGGACGTCCCCCAGTGCGGTACCTACTGCGTATACGAACGAAGTTCCGTGTCATCCTACGCCACGCTATGCATAAAGCTTTCACACCTGGGACAGATGATCTACAGACCATACAGATCATTTACAGATACATCGTATATACTCGTAGATCGTCTACAAATTATCTAGATCCTAACCTGTAACTTTGAGATGTTGTGCAGGATCTGTACAGCACAGATCCAACCCAGTAAACATTTTCTAGTGTATGTAGGTTATACGGCTCCCACCCGGCAACATGAACTAGATCATACAGACCATACAGACCATACAGATCATACAGATCATACAGATCATACATATCATACAGATCATACAGACCATACAGACCATCTGCCGTGAAATATCTACATGAAGTGGGAATGATCTGTATGATCTGTCCGAGGTGGTATTCATGTTATCTTTAGAACTGTATCCTCGTTTTCCCCGACAAACTATTGAGGAAGTAAATAGGACATTTTTTTGTTAGTATAAAAAAGGAATTATATACCTGGTAGTTTTTTTGTCTGTGCCGCAGGTCCTATTTACTATAGGTCCCCCGTAATACTTGAAATCAGCGTTGGATAACGTGCGCAGTGCGGGAAAAGAGTCGAGCGCTACGTAGAATAGTGTGATTTTGCCTGCATTTTTCTTGCGCATAGACTTATTTATTTCGCAGAAAGCTCGAAACCACTCATCCATCAGCAGCCAGTACCGGTACTCTCGTGCAACTTCCGACTTAAAGGCTGCATCCTGAGGTGGACCATATAATTAACATTTACGAGCAACAGGCACCTGATAGTTAATACCTGGTATGTTATAACGTTGCTGCTGTGTACCGTAAACTCTTATCGACACAAGACACAAGTGTTAATTCAAGTACCGCAGCTCGTGACAATACTGCTGGCTATATATTCCATGCCGTTGGCGGCTAAGCCCTCGTCGATACAAGTGCTAATTTACGTACTGCAGCTGGTAACAATGTTGCTGGTTCTCGTATATATTTATTAAAAAAAAAACGACACCTTTGAGATCGAGGATTTCGTCGAAACTCATATTTGCAAGCTGTGTCTGTGATACATATCACGCCGTTACTCGCACGTAGTGGGGTGGTGTTTCAGCTCGCTTACCCGGCGCGCGGTACATGTCGTGCACCATCCACTTCTCCCTCTGCTCGGCGAAGGCCTTGAACGGCTGCGACCGGGGCCCGTCGAGCTCCACGAGGGCCTTCATGATCACAGGCTTGTCCTTGCCCTGGTTAGGGTCAAGCCATCCGCCGGAGCAAGGGGTAGGGGTACGAGTCGGGTGAGCGCCGCATGAGAGGGGGGGGGGGAAGGTGGGAAGCAAGGGAGGAAGAGAGGAAGGAACGTCAAACGCGGTTCTCCTTCATACTCTAATCAGGCATTTTTTGCTCCGTCGGCGCCGAGAAATAAACGGCTCGGCTTTAAAAAAATGACCCCCAAAAAAGCGAACACACACATCATAGTAGACGAAAGTCCTGCTTACCTTCCGCCTTTCCATGTGGCACATCATCGTGATCGGCACGCCTCCCACGGTCCAGTCCTCGATGGGCTGGTCAAGGTTGTTGGCGCAGGCCATGAGGGCATTCATCCCCTTCGCCGTCAGGGCGCCTGAGATAGTTCACAGGACAAGGACCGGGGCAAAAAATTAGACGCGACTCCCCCCTCCCCCCCTCCCTCCCTCCTTCCACCCACGGATTTTATAGGTCATCGTGCTAAAACCCTCCATTAATAGTAGCATCGCGCCCTCATTTCGTGGTACAGATGGCTTGAAATTAGAGTTGACGTCGTTATTGCAGTATTGTTACGCGGGGGCAAATTAATCAGAGCCCACAGCAATGGACCCAAAAAACACGTACCACTCCTGTATAGAGAAAATTAAAAAAAAACGTCAGCTACGAGATCGAGGATTTCGTCGAAACTCAAGTGTATACACACATATTATGTGTTGTTAGTCGTATGTATGATTACCAAGTTCCCCCTTAGGAAGTCAATGTGGGTTAATCTTGATTAATTTTTCTATCGAAGCGTGGCGAAGCAAGCCGTCGCGCACACCGAAAAAAAAAACAGACGACACGCTTTCACCCCGATGGATTGCATGTCAAGGTGTATACCCAGAACAAGGGCACACAATGGCTACCCCCACACCCCCCCTCCACCAATACCTCCATGAAGTACACCCCGCCCTCCTCACGCTCCGTCTCGAAAGGGATGCGTGGTCAATGGTCAAATGACTAAGGCAAGCAAATAAATGAGTACCCCCCCCGCTTCGTCTCGAAAGGGATGCGTGGTCAATGGTCAAATGACTAAGGCAAGCAACAACTAAGTACGCCCCCCCCCTCGCCTATGGCCATACGGCTACCGCCATCCATGACATGGGTACCCCCCCCCCCAGACTTATCTCGACTTTGCCGCCGCATCTACAATGATCAGTCCCGATTACTCCCCGCACCCACGGGGAATCCTGATCTACTCAGCTATCCTAGCTATCTTCCTGCGTTTCCTCGTCGTATCGTACACCGCGTACATACCATACTGTAATCATAAACGGGTTCGGACTCAAGGGCTCCATCCGTCAATGAAAGCTCATAATAATCTAAGTGCCATGAAACTGCCGCGAAAAGCCCGCGAAACTGTCATGAACGCTTACTGAAATGACTGAAAGCCCATAAAACTGCCATGAAACCCCATAAATCGACAATTTAATTTTTCATCAAACTGACATGAAATGTGATGAAAGCCCGTGAAACCGTCAACAAAAAACGGCCGAAGCTAAGCGTGTTACCGAAAAGAAAAACGCTGTATAGTATGAGTGCCGCGTGGATTGCTCGAGCGAGGGTTCGAACTAAACCAACGCTTGAAAGAGGCCCCGCGCCTATCCCAAGACTCCAAAACAGCACTCCAACTAAACGAATTAATTAATTAACCAAATAACAATTATATAGCCTAAATAAATAAATAAACGAAACGAATACGAGTAGCACTCTCACTAAACAAATTAACTAATCAGTTGAATAACAAACAAATATACAGCCTTAAAAGGGTATATAAACAAAACTACATATTAATCCATACATAAAGAATACACACTTCCATTAGATATATAGCACAACCCGCGTCCTGACTTCCACATCTCCACTCAGAAACATCTAACCGCCTCCGCTTCTCTCGGCTATAGGACAAACTCAGCAGACCACGCAGGTGTTCGCGCGGCAAGCGACGGGTAATCAACGGATCATCAAGAGCTACCAAAGCAGCGCCACAATCCGGCTCTCCCTCCTCCCCTCCCCCCCCCCCCCTCCCCCCACGCCCCCTGTTGCTAAAATCGGGATGGCCGTTGCAGTACTGGCCCGGAGCAAACGGAAATGTTTAATCGGTAAGTGCCCTGTCTCTCAAGTAGATGTTAAGACCTTCCACGTTTCCCACGCTCACGCCAACGGACCTATTTTGTGAGGGAAACGGCAAAAGAGGAGGACATCCGCGTCACGGGATAGCTCGTTGCCAGGGCTGGATGTGTGATGGCGCAGAAGGCTAGAGCGCGAGTGTCGAGGTCGGTGTCCACGCAGGGTATGATGTTGGTGCCCCCTCGCACCTCGCTCGTGGCGCCGCCGCTGATAGCGGGGGAGGGGGGGGGGTGTACTCATGTGTGCACGGCCGTAGTCATATGACCATAGACCCTCGCATCCCTACAATGCCGGGACGGAGCGCGTTGGGTTTTCACCAACCAGGCAGACATTGCTTGCACCAAGCGCGAAACGCCGTGAGGTATTGGGCGAGTCGCATGGAGGGTGAGCTGCGTCCTGCTAAGAACCGCCTCTGAGGCGGACTTGCATATGGACGACAGCTTCAATGAGTTAATTTAATTTCTGGTGTGGCCACTTCCGGAGACAGCAATGGGTTTTACTATGTAACTGCCTCGCGGACGCCTTACCATATTAACACTACGTGATACGACCATTCCCCTTGTGCGGAACAAAGGTTCTCCACCCCGCACAAATGATCTACTCGACCGCCAGCTTTGGTGACCGCCAAAAAAAATAACAAAAAAAAACGGCACCCTGGTTGTCTAGCTCACGCAGCGAGTGGCGTGTTTTACAGCGTCGTTGCCAACCGACGCCAACCCAACCTATAAATATATCATATATTTATATGGGGGGGGGGGGGTCGTTTTTGTTTTGTCTTGTTTTTTTCCTCTTCCGGCGGATGGCTAAATATGAAGCTTAAACTTACTACGCTCTACATCAATAGTAGATAAAATACACCACTATGCAACACAACACAAAACAAAACAACATAACACAACACAACACAACACAACACAACACAACACAACACAACACAACATACCATAATACAACACAACACAACGGTTTACAGCGGCAGTAGATACACGATATCACTATGTTCGAACCGCATCCCGCGCACCAAGAACGATCTACAGCAGCAGCAGCAGCAGCAGCAGACAGATCACACCACGGTGGAAACACAACAACAGAACACAACGAACGGTCTACAGCAGCAGTCTAGATACACTATCTTGCGGTTGAACCACATCGAACGGCAACATTAACCTTTTTACCATACCTTCCGCGAGCTTGTCCAGCTCCGCCTCGACGGCCTGAGCCAAGAGCACCTCCGTCTCGATCTTCGCCACTTGCACGTTGCCGTGAGGATCGCGGTCAAGGAGGAGCTACGCGGAACAAAGCCACACCGTATGTAGGGGTTTGACGAGAGAGGGCGTTTTGGAGCGGGAGGCGGGGCGGGGGTGTACTTCATTTTCATGCATGGCCTGTACTCGTCGCCGTAGTCCACTGCCGTACTGAATTTTGCGGTCACAAGACAGGCAGGCTCCCAGTGCAGGCACTACAGCAGCGGTAGATCGAAACCAACGAATGGCGATCGATTTTCCACTGCCACGGTGCACCATGCGGGAGTTCATAAGAGATCGCCAAGACTACGCCGGGGCTAAGCTACCGTGCTATGTATCGATACCCTGAAACATCACACCAACAAAGTAAAACTCAAAAATAAACCCGTTATATGAATACACGAGCACACCAACATATTGATATACCTGGTACTTCAGTATCAATACATGAATCTGTCAACATGCCGAACTCCCAAATACGCTTATGTAAAACACAACACTTCTGGACATGGCAGTAGCAGTAGAGCCGGACATGCTATATATGTACAAACCCACACTTGAGTAGTATCTGACCTGCATCTTGATGGACTGCGGCAGGTAGTTGAAGACCTTACGGTTTGCCGGCTGGAGGGCCGGGACCACGCCCTCTGCATACCGTAGCAATTATCAGTTTTCAGATAAAAGAGGCAAGGCAAGGTGGAAAAAGGGCAAGCCAAAGCAAGGCAGGCCAAGGCAAAGGCAAGGCAAAGCAAGGTAGGGCAAGGCGGGGCAAGGCGGAGATGAGTTCATAGTACCGCCAACTGAGCGAGTGAGCACGGTGGGTGGAGGATCGGGCGGGAGAGGGGAGGAGGAGGGGGGGGGGGGGGGTGAGAGGCCGACGTATGCGATTACCACGGTGCGAGAAAAAAAAAACAAGAGAAAGCGAGAAAAGTGAGAAAACAAATGTAATCTTAAAAGGACAAGAGGGGCGTCAAGGACAACCTGCGTGAAAACGTCCGGACACCAGTTTGAATGTATCGATAGATTATTTAGAGGCGTCGAAGCTCCATACGATACGATTGACCGCACAACGTTTGAGATTTCAGTAAAAAAGTATGAAAGTCCGCCTACGTATTATCACTTATTATCGCGTCAACTCATGTTGCCTTGAGACTTAAGACGCATGAGATACGTGATAAAAACAGACAAACAAACAAAAAACAGCGGCGGGCCCCGTCAATTCCTATTTGAAATAAACCACACACTCTCCCTCATAACGGTATACGGACAAGTACTAAAAGTATCTCCCCGCCTCCCGCCCGCTATATACGTGCTACCGTTTCGATTCACTGAGGGGGGACCGGGGTCAGATTTTTGAGGGGCGTTACAGGGCCTAAACCGGGGTAGCTGTCTCCGCCGCACTTATTCCTTTCGGGTCGATACGCGCACGCGCCCCGAGGTGCATCGTAGCAGCAGCAGCAGCAGCAGCAGCAGCTAGTTCTACTGACGCAGCGGAAGCGACGGGCTAACTTGACACACGACACGTATGCACTAAAAAAAAATAATTGAAAAGTGTGGGGTGAGGTCAAGCTTTGTTTTTCACCAATCCGACGAACGATTGAGAAAAAAGAAAGGAAACAAAAAAAATAAAGTACATACCGGTAGTACTCGTAGCTCTCACCGATCGTGGTGGGAATCCCGCTGGCAAGCACGTCGTTGATGTCGCTGATCAGCGCGTTGAATTCCGGGATGAACTCGATGAGTCCCTCGGGGAGCATGACCACTCCGTAGTTCTTGCCGGCCTCCGCGCGCTTCACTATCATCGACACCAGGTCGTCCACAATCTGAATGTCGCAATTGGTCATTTTTGCAAGAGCTGTGAATGGGCAGGGTTTTAAGACTAATAACTAATCGGCAGGTGTCGTTTGCCCCACTAACGGACTCTAGTCGGAAAGTCGGCTGGCGAAGCTAGGTAGCTGATGGCCAGTCGACGTGCCGGCCTAAGTCAGGCGAGCGAAGCGAGCCAAACCAGCCCTCCCCAGCCGCGGGGGGCCCGTAAAAAAAACACATGTATCTCGGATTAAACATATTCCCTACACGAATATGAGTATGACGAGACCCAGCAAGTCGGATAGTCAGCACCTCCTGGAAATTACTAGCTATTAGTCCGACTAATAACTAGTTGGCGACTTAAATCGTGCGGGTTCACGGTCCACAGGTCTAGTGATTGGCCATCCAACATTGGTGCTTGGTGATGGGGCGATTGATGAGTGATCATAGGTGCTTGATGCTTGATACAGGATTGCACCGTCTGTCTCCCTCGGACGTGGAAATGGAAATAAGATTAAAAAAAAAACTTGAAATACAGTACCTGGTGATACTTCATGAATTTTCGAGGTCATGCAGGCGCAAAAATAACTGTCAGGTACGCGTGGCCACTCCAAGATTACTGTGTGGGCCATGCATATATGAGTCGGGCACGGTTGACGGTGAGTGGTTGAGTTCAAGAACGATGGTTTAGTGATCAGTAACCAACAATATCGATGATATGACGTTTGATGGGGGACATCTGAACAGCAATCACGTCGACCCGGGAAAAAAAACGCAGGGTGCGGGGGGGCGACCATCATGTTTTCTATGCGACGCTCTGCTTGTTACACTGCCTCGGTTCTCGGTGCCTTCGGCTGTTCACATCCTCACGCTCGACGTTCCGATCCACTCTTGCCATCCACTAACCATCGCGTTCATGGCATACCCCGGACAAGTAACAACCCACCCACCCCCACATCTCACAGCACCCTACAAGCGCCTTATCCCCCGCTCACTCTCTACTTCCTGTAGTGGGACCCCCCCCTCCCCTCTCTCCATCCCCTGTACCCCCACCCCCTCCCCCCCATCCCCCATCTCCATCCCGCCCCGGCATTGTAGGGATGCGAGGGTCTATGGCCATACGGCTGCGGCCATGCACGACATGAGTACACCCCC
>MEHQ01004293.1:511205-619916 GCA_008828725.1 Saccharina japonica | reverse complement strand
GGGGGGGGGGGGGGGGGGGTAGATGGGTGGGTGTCAATATAAAATAAAATAAAAAATAAGCGGGTGGATGGGTGAGTGGGAGGGTGGGTGAATGAGTGAGTAAGTGGGTGGGTGGGTAGATGGGTGGGTGAATGAGTGAGTAAGTGAGTGGGCAAGTGAGTAGGTGGATGAGTGAGCGGCGAGGGGGGGAAATGAGGGGCAAAGCGGCGCCGGGAGGGGGGCGGGTTGGGGTGGTGGCAGTTTGGGGTGGTGGTGGTGCTTGCTGGTGGCGTTCGTGCTGGTGGTGTCGGGGGTGCACCAGGACGGTGTCGAAAGGCGGGAAAACGTTCGTCGCGACGAAAAGAAAGCGAGAAAACACGCCTCACATCGGGCATAGTACGTATAGAGAGCACAGGCGCCATTCTTGAGCTTAAAAGCCGCTACGAGCATATACGTAGTTTTAAGTTCGTTTTTTTTGTTCACCTGAAAGTCTTGGCAGCGGTGTCGAAGCCGAAGCTGATGGGCACGTACTCGTTCTTCAGGTCGCCATCAATCGTCTTGGGGCAGCCGTTCACCTGTTCCCCGCACGACATACAGCCAGCCCCTTTTAGAATTGCGCCCACGGTTTAACGCACCAACAACTGCTTCCAAAAATAGTGTGGGACTATGTTTACAGCCATATATACAAGGGTTCACATCTCAAGACGTATCACGATCTAGATCATCTAGAACCTAACCTGCCGTTATGTTGTGCACGATCTGTACAGTACAGATCCAACCCAGGAAACCTGTCCTAGATCATGCAGACTTTAAGGTTCCCACCCGGCTCCATGAGCTAGATCATACAGATCATACAGATCAGGGATCTATCTGTCCTGATTGATCTAGATCATCAAGTGGAAACGATCTATCTGTAGATGACACGTCAGATCTGTCAGAGGTATGCAAGGGCTAAAGCCGCGGAGCGAGAGCAGCAGTCCCGACTCCGACGGGGGTTTTTTACACAAGACTATGCCACGCTTACGCACGCACGACTAACTGCCGTTCGCGCGCACGAAAATCTCATAATGTGAGCCACAAACGATTTGCGCAGGGACGGCGCAGCTCTATCAAAGCACGGAACAGAGCTACCTTGAACAACATGCCATACTTAGAGCCATGAATTGAAGCTTTCGCTATGGGTGACAATGCACAATGGCGGCAACATCGCTGCAGAGCTCCGCCGCACGAAAGACAAGGGCGAGCAAGCAGCCAACTACGAGTACCGTACTCTGTAATGTGATCGACAACGAAACATGGCTGCCGGCGCGAAAGCCAGCCCGTTACTCGAAAGAAAACAACATTTTCGACGCCACCGGCCAGGCCGTTCCCAATTGCCCCCCCAAGGAGTGAAAACTACAAGGAGTACGACTCGCCGGACACAGCATACGCTTCTAGGGCCACCTTGCGCGATTTAGGCCACAGAAGAGAATTATATTATATGTACAACGCGATGCTGATTGGTGTAAACGATTCCTCGCCCAACGGCGTTGCGCTTGACTTTTACCCGCCCCTCGCCCCCTGGTGACGCATGCCAAAATACAATGTGTCATACCTTGGTCTTGCAGCCGCTGGACTCGAAGTACTCGGCAAGGATAGCGGCGTTGGTGTTGGAGTCGTCTCCGCCAATCACAATCAGACCGTCCAGGTCAAGGCTCTCGGCCACCTGAAATATAACAGATAAACAAGGTGGACAAAAACAAAAGAAAAAAGTACTATTATTAATAATAGTTGGGCGCAGGAGCATTCGTTCCTATAAATATCATACGAAGTGTCCCCTATTCATACCTGGTATAATGTAACACTATCAATATCACATCCTACTCTGGTGATAATTTCAGGTGATATAACACTGTCAATATCACATCCTACTCTGGTGATAATACCAGGTTATATGTATACCTGGTATAAGACAGGGCTGTGAATCGGAACGAACTTTCGATTGAATTTAAATCGATTTCGGCGAGAAGCCGAATAATCCAACTTCTCGATAAAAAAACAACTCGCTCGAACTTCGAGTGAAACCGCACTAGCAAAGCACGCCCCAACCCCCCCCCCCTCCCACACACACCCGACGTGCTCCGTCCCGGCACTGCAAGGATGGGAGGGGTTACGGTCATACGACTACGGCCATGCATGACATGAGTACACTCTTCCCCCCGGCTTTGTAGGGGTGCTAAGGTCTACGCTCATACGACCACGGCCATACATGACATGAGTGCCCCCCCCCCCCCCCCGCGGGCTGGTGAGGGGGTCATTATCGCCGGTGCGACAAGTTATGAAAAAATTGGTAAAACCCATCGTTGCCATTTTGCGATTCTGACGCCGATTGATTCGTGCGATCGAATCGAATGAATAGGCTGCAGTTCACAGCCGTAAATATTTATCTGTGCCAGTGTATCGATGTAGAGGCGAACGAACGCAAAAAAAAAATCGGATCCTAAAAAACCCGCACGAACCTTCTTGGAAGCTTCCATCTGCTCCTTCGTCTCGATCTTGTCGCGCCCAGATCCAAGCATGTCGAACCCACCAGTGTTCCTGTCATATGTTCAAGGTACATTTGCGGTATGAATACAAGGTAACAGTTTGCCACACAAGGTTAAAGTGTAAAGCTGCAACTTCCGCATCGACTCTGTATTCGGATCTAAACTCTTTGAAATTTGCAGTCGGACACATTCTGCGGCAGTACTCGCACAAGAGCTATACCTGGTATAAAATACAAACAATGCACAGCAACAGCAGACAGCAGGATTGATGCATTGACAGTCTACTACTAGTGGAATTATAACTGGCACAACGTCGTAACTATACTGGGTATTGGATATACTGCCAGTATACTGGGGGAATAGGAGCAGTACCTGTAAGAGTCCATCATCTCCGGTGAGATCTCGGTGCAGATGCCCTTCATCACGCCCGCCGGTCCATTGAGGAACCTTGCAACCACGACCACGGGAACATAGGTGGCATCCGAACAAACAAGGGAAGGGGGAGGGGGGGGTTCCGATTATTTTAATCAATAAGCCTCATGTTATACGGGCAAAAGGTCAAGTACTGCCACGCGCACTCAATCTGCACACGTGATTTATTTTATTTTATTGTATTTGCCTTGCGCCTTACAGCTGTACTCGTACATAAGCCGTGTGCACCCTTTGTCAGGAACAGTCATCAAAACGTAGCAATATTATGACACCAGTGTATCTGGTATCTTATTTATGAAATACGAGGTACATGTTACGTGCACCAACGGGTTATGATCTTACATACTAAGCATAAACGTTACGTATGATATGATATATGATATCAGAGTTTAGATGGTGCTGCTGCGTACCCGAGGGGTATGCTGTGCGCGTTCACGTGCGAATTCACATCTATGTCGCCCTCTGAACTGCCAGCGTGAGTGTACGTAGCGTGTGGTGTGTGAAACAGGGTAGTGGTTGTTTATTGTGAAAGAGGGCGAAGCTTGCGCCGAGAAGCGAGTGAACCTCACCGCAGTTAGGACACGAGAACACTCATTTTACTTTTCTTGCTTTACCATTATTATCAAATAATTTACAGAGCATCTATCGCGGATGGAGGGAAGAGCGAGCAGCATGCAGAACGTAGGTCTGTGCCTCGGGCCTCGGGTAGTATCTTTTACGTTGCAGGTCACATGCCACAGCGACGAGTGCCCCTAAAAAACAACACCCTTGCAAACAATATCGCGCAGCAACTTTCACGTCAGTTTCTACAGCTGGGAGTCGGCAGGGTTTCACGATCACAAACAAATCGGTAGGTGATGCCGTTAGCCAACTAACTGACTTGTAGTCGGGAAGTCGGCTAGCGAAGCCACCTGATGGTCAGCCGACTGCCTCGCCGACTTAAGCCAGGCGAGCGAAGCGAGAAAAATCAGTCCTTCCCGGCCGAGGGGTCCCCGCCTCAAAAAGGAGAAAAAATGTATCCCGCATTCAACAGCCCTTCCTACTATTCAATAGTATGGAAACCCTATAGAAATAAGTCGGAGAGTCGGCACCTCCGGGGAACGACTAACTAATTGTTCGACTAATAACTAGTTGGTGACTTAAGTCGTGCCGACTCACAGCTCTCATCAATTTGTATCTTGCATGTGGGCCTGCAGTAGATATAATTCGACCCCAACCCTAACTCCCACCGTTTGGGGCTCGAGGTCGGCAGGGGCGATCTCGCGGTTCTGCCGTGTGTTTTGGTGGCGTTTCCCCCGAGAAAACAACGGCCGGCCGAAAGGTAGGCTTCGCCCAATCAGGCGGTGGCGTTGCACGTGAATATTTGACGTATCGCGTTGTAATTAGGGCCTCTCCACAGCGACCGCCGTGCTGGCACTACTAGTACTACTACTACTACTACTACTACTAGTACTACTACTACTACTACTACTACTACTACTACTACTACTACTACTACTAGTACTATTAATAGTACTAGTACTACTACTACTACTACTACTACTACTACTACTACTACTACTACTACTACTACTGTTGCAGTATTACCGGTACATACACGTATTTATACGATGAACATCATTGTTGCTTTCCTGCAACCCCTGTGTAGTCTACTATTATTAATAATAGTACGTAGCTGTGGTCGAGGTGCATCGTTATCTTCATAAATGCTGATTGTGCTTGAATTAATAGCATACATCTAGCCTGGACGGCAACCATGAAAGCCGCGAGAGAACGAGAAACGCACACAACGCAAGGAAACAAAGAGCGGGAGTGGGGAAACACCACGCAAAGACTTTCACGCTATTACGCGACGCGAAGACTTTTTCGCAGAACGCATCGTCCTGGTGTCATGACCTCTCATGGCCACCACAGCACTCGCGCCCTGCCCGTTGGCCGAGTTGGTGGCGAACAGCGATCACTGAAACATGAACATGCCCTACTGCCAGCTCTATATACTATCGCCAGGAATCGCAGCACAGCAACCAGTGCCATTGAACGACGGACAACAACAGCGGAGCAGTCGTACGTAGCAAGCGGTATTCGACAGACTCCAGGCACTGCGCTGCCATCTTCGTTGTGAAAATCAGAAACAATGTGCGTACAGAGTACTACTAAGCTGAAACTGCACTACGAGTTACTACGAGTAGTACGTCTCTAAATGACACTGCTGTTGCTGCTGCTGCTGCTGCTGCTGAACTGCTGCTGCCGCTGCTGCTTTCAGAACAAACGCGGAGGAAAATCGCGCGCGTGAAACACCATCTCTTCTGCCCTTCAGACAAAGACATAATTATTTTCGAAAAACATATTTCATCGTACGCAGTCACGCGTCGTCGTGCATCGTGCATCTTCTGTTGTAAAAAGTGACACCGAGCCCGTGACTGAAAGGAGACCAGGACGGGTTCCGAGCGCCGTACGTATTTTATAGGTACCGGTAATACCCGGTAGAAAATTGCAGCACGAGGTTTGCCCACGGACCCGAAATGCGAGAAAGCCGTATTTACGCGTATTGCATGCAACAACGACGCAATACGCGCAGTGGTCCCAGCAAACAGTAGTAGTACTCGTAGTGTCACAGCGTCACAGCAGGTAGTACCGGTAGTCCAGTCTACCGGTAACGCACACGTAACGTTATATCGTCAGAACAACGTGACGTAACCACGACACCGAACATTTCAGTGACGACATTCATATATTTGCGATATGTCGTGGGTTGGGGGTTGTGGACCGTTGGTGTACTACGTGGAGACGTGGAAGGTGTCACTTGTCACTTGTCACTCTTGTGTCACTTGATATTCTCGTCAATAATTATATCACAAAGCGCGGGTAACAGACACGTGGACCAAAGCGCCAAGCACGTCATGAACTGAGCTGTATCGTGTAATATACGCAGTCGCTTTTTCGCGAACTCTAACTCGTGTCAGGCAGCACATCGTCGTCACTGATACCTACAGGTAGTACGTAGTCTACATGCCAACAGTACGAGTGTAGGACGAGCGCGTACATAAACATATTGTGCCGTATATCATACCTGGTACTGCTGTACGGCCCCAAACTATCGTCACTCATCACGCATGACCCCATCAGTGAGCGCACGTTTCGCACTCACCCGTAGACCTTGGAGTCGGGGGAGCACTTCTTGGCGAAGTCGAACACGCCGGCGATGACATTGTGCCCGCCAGGCGCCTGACCTCCGCTCAGTACGACGCCCATGTTCAGAGGCCTGTCGATCACATCGGCCACACCTCCGGGGACGAGCTCGATGCGAGGCCTCCCGTAGGTGCTGGGAAAGAGTGCCTTGATGCGATCTGAGCGGGGTTGGTTACAGATTGCAGCAGCGGAGGTGCAAATGGTACAGCATGGGGTGCCGTGATTAGAGGGCGATATCCAAGACGTTGCACACAATCTACAAGCTCTCGCGCTGGGGTTTTGTTCTTCGTCTCTTCCGCGTGTGGAGGAATAGCCTCCTGTGTGTGGGAGCTCATATCATAGCCGTCCATTCCGGAATGCCACGGCTCTATGCTTCGTCACACGAGCGCGCCCGTGATGCTTACGTTTCTATTGAGCTGGGACTCTTGTCTCGATCCCGTTCGGGCATGGCTTGCAGAAAGTGGGTGTACAGCATAGGATCTGTGGACCACATGGGTGGCACGTATTTAGATAGCTGCGCTGTATCTCCCGTGTGCCCGTTGCCTTGGCCTGGTGCGCTTGGGCGTCGACGACGCAAATACACGAAAATGCATGAGTCTTCTTTCTTGTTTTATCCCTGTCAAAAGGACTTCAAGCAGTCGCCCTGCTGAACGAGCAGGAAGCCACACGACACCACCTCATGCTCTCGACTACTCACCGTGGTGGTCCCTGGCGCCGAGGGCCTCCCTCTCCATGACATGGACAGACTTGGCGAGGACCACACGGGGCTTGATGCAGCGAGAGGCTACCCTCTCGTCCTGGAGCTTGGAGAACGAGCACCGTTGCTCGGTTTCAACCATCTCGATAGGAGCCATGATCGCTTGCTTGAGACCCTCCTGTCGGTGGCTGATAGAGCGGGCAGTTGCAATCTGGTGCTCACGGGAGGTTGGTGAGCTGGAGACAGGCAGAAGTCGCTATGCCAGCTGGAAAGTGCACGGCAAGCAGAGGCACAGCAGCGTTTGTGGAAGCAAAATAGAGAAGCGACTAGTGAGCCGATGCCCGCCGGTAGAGACAAGTTCGACTGCACGAGACAAGTTTTATGACACACCGCAGCTTCCTATTGGTCAAATCCATTTTTAGGACGATTGGATGAAGAGTTGGTGGATTGTTTAGAGGCATCAAGCGCCCGGAGAACCGGGGAAGTAATGCATGACAACCCCACGAGCACAGAGCACAGCTGAGAGACAGCAGTGGGAAAGGAAGCAGGCAGAGGAGAGCATTGGCGTGGCGTAGGTCCCAAGCTAGAAGATGTCGGCATCGTGCGGATATGTAGGGATAGAGCCAGCCCGAAAGCGTCAGCGAGAGTCCTGGCCCGGGAACGACCGCCGTCTAGGCTCGACTAGTCCCTGCCCAACAGACTACTCCACCACGCCCGAGCATTTCTTCTTGCCCACGCACCTGGCTTTACTCCGCGCCCTGCACGAGGACGACACGGCGACGGATGACATATCGTGCCTCCGGCCATCCTGGTTCGAGGTCAACAGCTTCGTGCGGCTCCAGGCGTCGATTGTGGAGCGCGAGTCCCAAGCTCGCAGAGCCCACTCCGTGCTGCGAACGCTGAGTGTCCCTCCTGCTGCGACCGCCGTTGTTCCGCAGGCCCCCACATCCCTCGCGGATGTTCCTGCCGCGCCTACGGCGCGAGCGCATAGAGGGCCTCATCTGGACGAAGCCGGATCGAACGGTCCACAGCAACCGTCATGTGTTGATCCGACCGTTGCCCTGGGTGGCGTCCCCACCGCTGGAAGTCGGGGGAAGCTACCCCCCAGTGGTCCCGATGGCAGGCGTAGTGCAGGTGCGGCGGTGGACCCGCGCTCCATTGTGTGCTCTGTGCTCCGGAGGGCCGTGAGTGAGCGCGAACGCGAGAACAGGGCTACGTGTGCTAGGCAGCGGGTGCTCAGGAGAGGCGTTGATGAAACGGTTCGTCGGCTGGGCTCGTCCGTCGATGGATTGGCAAACAGCCGGGCGGATAGGGCTACGCCTTGGAGGGAGCGAGAGGACGAGGGGGTTGAGGCGGCAGACGTGGAGGAGAGGCAGTTGAGTAAGTTGTTGCTCTGGAGGAAGCTACAGGCTGCCATGTCCGCCTGCAACGTCGCATCGGACGTAGAACTTACCGGTACATCGTAGTTGGTGAGCAGGGAGGGGGGCGGGGGGGGCGGACGGGGGGGAGGGGTGGCTGTGCCGTCAAATGCGACGCACCCATTGACGTTAGGTGTGAGTTTATGGTAGTTGGCATGTGGTAATCCAGGTGAACATGTGCCATGTACACATACAGCCAGCACGCGTATTAAATAGTACATGTACAGGACATGTCCCACGTACGTCCTGGGGTACTGGTACATACCCTCTGGTACTGCTGTACATATTGCTGCAACAGCAATCATGCTACCTACCAGTACATCTTTGGTATACGTATGATTATATGATTATGTAATATATTCAGATATGTCGACTTTGTTTGCCGGTTTTGCCGTTACTCCTCCGGGTCCACATAGCCGTGCTACTGCTGCTGCTGCTGCTGCTGCTGCTGCTGCTGTGAGGTGCTGTGCTGTACTGTGTTGCGCTGCTGTATCTCTGGAAATCGTACTGAAGTCGAATCTCCAATCGAAGCTTGCTCACAGACTGGCCTTCGAGCTACCAGTATTATACACTCGCCCTGTATACGTGCGTACTACACTCCAGGTACGGACGCCAGTAACGCGCGAGTAGGCTGTCTTTAACCTGCAATATGCACGAGTACGTGTAGCAAGCTAACCTCATACGGTAATTTATATCAAGTACCAGGTATAGGTCTCTACGCGAGTGTTGTACTGTGAATAGGGGCGTGGCACCAAGGTATCGGTTTGTAATTCGCACAGGTCGTAACCAGTAGGAGCGCCTAGGTCGTGACTAGGAGGGGAGGGAGTGCTGGCGGATAGATATAATGCGCCAATATTACCTCGGCATTGCATAGTATACGAGCAAGAACCGGGTTATAATACGTCACCAGGCAGTGTATGATTCAGAGGTAAGGGGGCCGATGTCGTGACTCCGGGTTGACGCAAGGGGGCGAACAGACTGCGCAGAAACGAAAAGATAGAACACGAAGCATCTTGGCCAGGAAGGCGTCGGGTTCGTACAATAGTCCTGGCATACCGCATGCCTGGTGCCCGATGTTTTGATGTTGTGTGTTGGTGTGCTGGCACGAGCTAACAGAGCATGCGGAGCCGTAAGAGTCGAGCTTTTCCGACGTAAGACGCCATTTAGCGAACGGCTATACCGCCGGTGGCGGCGCAGGTCCCTCGAGCGCGCCTCATGACCCCCTCCTCCCCCCCCCTGGAGGCATGAGTTCACCTCTCCCCCTTGGAGACCGCTTGACGGCCTTCTCCGCATCGTCACGAGTACCAGCAGTTTTGTAGTTTTGCAGTGAGGGTTGCTAGCAAACAAGGTCTAACCGGATACCTTCAGTATGTACACTTGTGTGTATTACCGTGACGAGCTTTTGGTGGACGTGCGCTGAGCAATGCCCTCACCAGCATGCCGTGTGCTCGTGACGAAATCCACATGCACGCGCAAAACGTTCGCAAAAAATGCCCAAAACCAGAGGCGAACTGCACCATTCATCTAGAAAGCTCTGTGGTCTGTGGGGCAGCAGCACCTCGTTTTTATGCTGCTTAGACGCAGTACGTAGTTAACCTGGTTCTTCTCTTTTTCCCAGCCGGATCTACTCGGCCTCCCGATTGCCATAGATTTTTGCCGTACGCATGAGGGGGCTGGATTCGCCTTTGTTGATAAATGGTTGCCTTCCTCGACCTGACCTTGCATTGTTGAGCTACAAGTAACAGGCTGGACACAATTGGTTGTGGCATGTGCTTGGTTTGGGTAACTGACGGTCGTCGCGCAGATCGGACGCAGCTACCCTACATTGCGAAGAAGATACCTATTTGCATGAGCGTGCGTCTAACCACAGTACGTGGTATGTGGATGGACAGCGTAAAAGAAAGCCGCCGTAAGATGCGGCACTGATGGCTGACTGCTATGATTCGCTTTATTACCTTTGAGTAAGCTTGATTGGGCGTCAAGGGACGGGATAGGGACGCACGGCAGTAGGAGCAGCAGTCAGCACCTCGCCGACAAGCGAGAGACCGGCCAGCTGCTTGATAGCTCGTGTAACCGAATTTTATTTTTTGTGGACGGTATCATACGGTATTATCTGGGGTGGTCCAGAGTTAATGAGGGAACGTAAGGCTGAAGGCTGAAGTCTTCTCGCGATTAAAAATGCAAGGCGCGAACCGTACGTAGTGGAGAGGGGGGAGGAGGACCTGCTATGTGACCCCGGATCTGAGTCAAGACTAATAATAGCAGAGAGTGAGAAAAAGGGCGAATAATATATATATAAAAATGGGAAGGAAAAAAAAGTGTTTAGGGTTATTTTAAAAAAGGAAAAAGTGAGCGTCCAACTTCAAGAGGCGTGCATCGTGCATATAATACGAGCACGAAACTACGTCGGATCTAACAATCGAGCTCCCCCATGCATGATAAATGACCAACCGTTCTACAGATAGAGGCAACTACTGTAGGATATCAAGACCAGATCAATCACTGAACAAACCGGCGAGGCGACCGGCTTTTCTAGAAATCTCGTGTACAAGTTCTTCTGAACTTTTGCAGCGGGTTGGCTTTTTGGCTGGATACCCGTATCAACAAATTAAATACGAGAGCAAGCAGCGACTGGACGAAACCGATGCCTTGCACGGGAAACACAGAGGTTTTCTTGTTTCAGCACAATAAAAACAGATACCGAGGTGGTACCGGGTATTATCGTGCTAAATTAATGTTCGCCACTCGATCAATCAACTGGTTTTACCGGTATTGGTGCGGGCACCAGATGTCTTTCTTCAAAGTAACAATCCCCTTCGAAACTATTGTGAGCTGGTTCCAGCGAGAAGCACAGCATTTCACCTTCGGGCAATACATTCAAGAATAGGCCGAAGTTTTCGACGTTGCACATGTGTACATGATCGCTTGGAAACACATCGGTCAAAAGATTTTTGGCGTTCGAATTGTAGTTCGAAAGATATGGGTATTCTTCGTATTTCTTGGGGAGGCGCTATTCCATACCAGTACCTGGACATATGTACATGATCGCTTGGACAAAGGCAACACATCGGTCAAGATGTTTTTGGCGTGCGAATTGTAGTTCGAGAGATATGGGCATTCTTCGCATTTCTTCCGTAGGCTCTATTTCATACCAGTACGTACCTGGTAGGGATTACCTTCCAATAGTAAAATCAATAGAATATGTATTCAGGCCATATATCGGTCAATACGCCGAGTAATTCGACACTAAACGCCTTGACACGATCGCATCAACATGCGGAAGACGTCCATGCCACAAGCTTTTATTTCTGCGAGCCTACAACGCTTGTGTTAAGACGCGCCTGCCAAAAGTACTAGAACAATGTATTGAGCAACTTTGGAACCTTAAGGGGAAAATTACCCTTCCGAGAAAATATTTTCGCGCCATCGTTTTTGAGAGTTTGGAAACAAAATTTGGGATGGTTCTTCATGTGAAAAAGCAGTGAAGACTGACTTTTTCTGTTGCGTGAGTCAGTTAAGGTCAAAGATGCCGAAAAATCCCGAAAAATCGTAAAATTGAGCCTTTAAGAACGACAAAAAGCAAAGAAAAAAAAGGCCAGTCTACATTTGTTTTTCACATTGCCATGAAGAACAAGCGTGCCAACTTTTGTGTCTCAACTCTCAAAAACCATGGCGCAAAGTTCCGAAGCCGCAAAGTCTCGCCTGTCGTTGGAACCTGCTCGTAACCAATACGAAAACTGCGGGCACGAAACGTCTTTCTCCACACGGACGATGACGGCTCCCCCGTGACACACTCATGGGGGAGTTGTTATATAGCCGATAGCGTTGTGGCACGGGTGTGGTAGACGGCGATCGTCCAATTTCTTAAAGTTTGAGGATGGATGTATATCTTTTAGAAACCATCACAGGGAGCGCGTGCGTCTACTCGTCCGTGGCGGGTAATACTTTCCACCTTTTTTTTTAATGCGCGAAATGATCACTCAGACAGGGTTTCGTTTCCATGATTCCACGAACGAATCGTTTCTGTCCGCTGACCGGCGCAAAAAGCAAAGGGGCACCATGTGATCGTTGCCAAAAAATGCGCCCCATCTTGCTGGGTTATGCTGCAGGCAACGTTTTTTTATTAAGGGCGTGTCTTGACCCCTCCACGGTGCATTGGGAACGAGAGGAATGCAACGAGGCTGTTCGTTGTAATTCGTTGCGTTCCTATGAGATTGGGTACACACAGATCCCTGAACCTCACCAGCCGAATCCGTACGAACGGTATCTTTTCGCACATGACTCGACACAACACGCATGTTTGTCCACCATTGGTGTCCACGTCCATCTTCGGGTTCTCCATCAACATCAGACAAGATAGTATTTGTGCCCGTTCGGTCCTCTTAAACAAGAAAAAGGGGTCAAACACTTGTTCTTCCTCTTCCTATACACATAACTGGTTTTCTCGGGCTGCACTGCATCCATTCGCTTTGCATACCCAATCAACACCAATTGATCTGGCAAATTATATTTAATTCGGTTCGTTCCAAGCTCTCTGGAGGGGGGGTAAGACACGCCCCAAGTCCTGGCTAAACATACTATTAATACTACTACTACTTACAGTAGTGCTATCGCTTCCGCAGGTTTAATCCTGGCTCGTAAAAAACAACCTTGTTCGACTCTTGAAGGTGAACGATGCACGTTTTCGTACTCTTTGAATGCCTCTCGAGGCACAGTTTTCTGCAGCACCTCTGACGCATTCGACGATCCTCGCGCGGGAAAAAACGGTCTTCACTCTGAACGGGACAGTTTCGAGAGCAAAAATGGCCAAACCAAAATTCGGCTTTGTTGTAGTCGCAGGTCGTAACCTAGCAGGTGTCAATTCGTGATGGGTATGTCCAAGTCGTTGCATCGCACAAAATAAGCCTTCATGTTTCATTTCACCTTCGTATATATATCAACTCTCATTTGCGCAATAATTCCAGACCCTGGAACCAAACTCTCTAAACATATCCATGTCCATGTACACCCATACAAAACGCCGATTTCTCGCGTTGTACTTTACAACACCCACGAGTGTGACCGCCCGTTGTTAAACTACTGCTATGGTGGGGAAAATGGTTCACCGACTCAACGGCGGTGGCGGGGACATTGACTCACGGCACCACCAAAACAAAAAAAATATTGAACTATTCCCTATCAAACACAGTCGCAGCGACACAAGAGGCGCATGCATATTCACACAGCAGTATACTCTATTCCAACACACATTGCCTGTTGGTCGGATACCGCAAGCCAGAAACCCCTATGGCAACAGCTTGTTCTACGCAATAAACATGGCGACGTCTTCATATGATATGGTAGCCACAAAAAAAAAGGGGGGACAGATCCAAAAAGTATCTGTACGCTCCCGAATGACACGGTACCAAACCCGACGCTACTCGGGTTGCTCTTGTGTCAGCCTAGCCAAGGCCCGGTCTATTCGCCACCACAAACACCACCCTCACCACCGCCATCGTCCCAACCGCCGCCACCATCACCACCACTGTTAGCACTACCACCACCCTCGGCACCACCGACATCACCACCACCACTACCGTTCCCACCACCACTATCACCACCACCGCCGCTGTCGGTGAAAACCACTTCTAACTTCTCCTCGCCGTCGGCCATGGTGGCCATCCTTTCAGCAGCGCCCGCCGCAAGGTCCGTCGCGGCGTTCCAAAACCTCCTCGCCGCGGCGTTAACGTGCTCAGCCGCCTGCTTCGCCCCGTCCGAGGCCTCCCTCGCCAGCTGCTCGTTCAAGCCCCCCGTCCTGGCCGCGTCTCCCCTCGCGCTGAACAGGCGCAACGCCTCGCTCTGGGCCAGGATCTCCGGCACCTCCGTCGGCGGGTAGGACTGGAGGAGCTGCAGGTTGGAGGCGAAGTCTCCCGCAAGGAGCTCTTCCCTCTGCCCGAGCATCAGGGTTACGAACACGAACACAAGAAACTCCGAGCGGTCCTGGGACGCGAAGAGCGAGTCCCACAGCCGGATGGTATCCGGAAGGTCGAACTCTCGGCTCAGCAGCGTGGTGAACCACCTAAGCGCGTAGTAGCGCGGGTCCAAGGCCAGGTTCGCCTGTAGACGCATACGGTGGGCGGTGTGCGGTGTTGTTTGTCTAGGGTGAAGTTTGTCCAACCACTCTCGACAAAGCGCGAACGCGGCCAGAATCGGGGGGACGTCTCGTGTCCAAAACTACAAAATGGCCAATACACAACCTTGACCTTCGTCAGGAAATGACGCACGCTCTAATGAGAGGAAACCGCTGCGAGCATTGTCAGACACCCTGGAGGGCGCGCGCCAAGAAAGATTATATTCATTCTAACAAGATAACTCCTGAGGGTAACATTGGCACAACCTACCTTCCGTAACCTCGAGAGGACGACAACTGGATCGACAATTAGTTGTGCTCGTCGCCCCTCCATCGGCACACGCGGCAGCTAAAGACGCGAGGCGGTTACCAGTGGTCGCGTGAGCGTCACACCGCCGACAAGATGCCATCGTACATAGACACTCATCTCGAGCGCTCCAATCAAAACCCAAGGTGCGTCTTATCATTACCCCCCCCCTCATCACCTATTCAAACCCTCACCATGTGGTCCGCCAGCTCCGGGTCGTGTTGATGTAGGGTTCTCGAAAACGCCTGCATCTTCCCGAGGAGACCGCTCTCGCTCTCGTCCAAGCTCTGGATGAAGACGTCTCGGATCTCCGACATGAGATTGGTGAAGCAAAAGAACGTGTCCGCTTCGCAGTGATCTCTCCACTCCTCCTCCCCATCCGTGGCCAGCACGTAGTACAGCGTGGCGACGATTTCGTTCATGCCCTGCGTGTAGCTCTCGGCCGGGTTAAGCTTGGCGTGCACGAACAGCACGCGGGCGATAGCTTCGCGGCGCTCCCTCCCTTGACGCTGCTGCTCTCTCCGCGCCTCGCTGTCGGCGCCGTCGCTGTCGTCGTCCTCGCCGCCTCGGCAGGCGTAGAACGCCAGGTCTGGCATCGTGCGCACCACGTCCTGGTCGATAGCCTGCATCAGCTCCTTGTCGGACCATAGCGCGGCCCACTCGCTCGTCTCCTTGCTGCTCAACGGATCGTCCTCGGCCGGTCTCAGCTCCTGCGACACGCGCGCCCCACCCGGAGACCGCTCGCTTACGGCGGACTCGGGGCTGGAAACCCCGGCCGTCGTTTCCGTCGTCGAAGTCGCCGCGTCCTCTGCGGCTGGATGATCTCGCTCGGGGCTCCCGTTCGTGGCGTGAACAACGCCCTCGGCACCACCCCCTCCCGAACTTGACCTCTCAGCCCTTCGCGGGGTGGGCGTACCTCCCCCCGGGCTCCCGTGTGGGTCTATGCTCCCTCGATGTGGTGAGGTCTGGGCCGTTTTGGGGGCGTCTGCTGCGCCACTGCCGATCACGGTGGCCGCTGCTTCTCGAGCGGCACTCGCCGCTAGGGTTTCACCGCCCAATCTAAGGCCCTCGCCTCGGCTGCTGCTTCCGCCATGCGTGACAATTTCGGCTGGCGTCAAGATGAAGTCCTGCACGAAGCGCGCGTAGAGCTTGCGCTGTGTCTCTAGGTGGCCCGACCACTGCGACCGATTGGTGGGTAGGCATCTGCGCGGCGGTGGCGGCGGCGGCGGCAGCAGCATCGACGGCGGTGGCGGAAGACAAAAAGAGAGGTAACAACACTGCCTGGCTCTGGGTTTATACAGTACACTCTTCTGCGGGCGGTCAAAACGCACTCGGTCGTCCCGCGCGCGGATGCTACACCTTCCACCTCATTTCACAAATATCACAATAAAAAATCAGCGCTTTACACTTCCAATTTCGCGAGCGTCGCATTCGCGACACAGAAACACCTTGATTGGCTAGATAACACGCCACGTATCGTCAACTTACCCACTAGTGAGTAAATAACAAACATTTGGAACGGGAAACAAAAACATGGCGCAACATGGTAGTTATCGACACGGTACATAGAGCGCTGTCCTCGAGGTATCACGGTACGCACTGGAGTAGGTATCTCCAGAGAATCGGACGCAGCCCCGCCGTATCCGGCACGCCCGTCGACGTGATCCCCCGCAGCTTCGCTTCGTCCAGCAAGCCCCCCTCCCCCCCCTCCAAAAGCCTTCCCAGCGACCGAATTTTCTCCTGGATGGGTGGGTGGGCACCGGGAGAGCACAGACAAGGATACCAGTGTAACCTCTTAGCAATTTCCACCAACATTTTAGGGACAAACCACTAATATGCCGGTCGGGTGATAGCATAACTGAAGTGGGGGAAGGCGGGCGGATAAGATATAAAAACACTAGGCAGGAAATAGGATACTTGAAGCAGGGGCAGACGGCGGGCATAGCTTTCTCAGCCCGCTGCCGGCGCACACTCACGTAGCCGGCCGCTTTCCGCCGTTCAGCGCTTGACACGTCGCCCGACGAAAAAAGGCCTATTTTATACCAGGTGTTATATTTTCGTACTTGTATACATATATCCTCCGGCGGACGGGGCAAAAATAACGCTTAACCCCTTTATTGCCAGTGGACCTTCGTTTCGGGGACAAAACGCTCGGAAATAGAGTCAGTATCATTTTCGGAATTGGAAAAGGGTGAAGCTCACCACACTTCTACACCTGTAATGAGTGCGAAAAAAAAAACAGCCTGGTGGGAAAACACGAGCGAGCTGTTTCATCGGACGACAAACCTGCTCAAGACTCCTTGGAGGCGCCCCAAGTTTCGCTTCCAGGTGATTGGGGTCCGCCTTCCGGAAGCAGAGCAGGCATGGGATAGCCGCGGTGGCGCCTGCGACGGTTCGCAGCGGCGACGAAAGCCATGTCGGCAGAGGGGCAACGCTTGTCGTAAACAAATAAGCAGCAACAGCTAGGAAAGCGACGATTTAAAAAATAGAAAAACAGCAGACGGCAAGCGCTCTCCGAATAGTCAAGTGCGAGTATCCTGCTATATTGGACCGAGCCCAGAGTTCATCGACCTGCCGAGACTTGGAGTTCCGACTCACTCCCTGGGGTGGGCGAATAGACGCTATCAATGGCGAGAGCACAAGACCACAGCAAACTCTTCCGCGCTTATCTCAAAAAGACATCATAATTTCTTATTCTTCTTTTGGAAGGAGAGCTATGATAAACTAACAGTAGTACAAAGTAGTAGTAGTAGTAGTAGTAGTAGTAGTAGTAGTAGTAGTAGTAGTAGTAGTAGTAGTAGTATTAATAGTAGTTGATAGTAGCAGCAGCAGCCGTAGTATTGATATAGTGAATTTCTCCATCCACTTTTGGAAGAACAGCCATGATAGATTGACAGTGGCACGTAAAGGATAGTGCTACACAATATTGCGAAAGAGAAACCCGCCCGTCAGACAAGGCTGGGCTCTCCCTTGGTACTGACTTGAGGATGCGTCTCTGATGTGCTTGACGCACTCCGGGAACGGCCGTCCAAAAAGTACTTCTCGGTTCACAGAGACCTGGAGAGACGTACGGGGCAGGCAACACACAAGGCAACCGATTACACAAAAAAAATCGCGGGCTTGGCAGAGGAGTCAGCGAGAGCACTGGTATTGTACAACAAAGCCACTGTTTCCATTAAAAAAAACAGGTGGCCTACTGGACACCTGCAACCTCCAAAATACAAGCCGACTGGTATAGTTTGACACCTTTTTAACACGAGGGTGAAAGTAGTTGTCGCTTTCGCCCATTGAACCTGCACCCGAAGGCGAGAAAGACACCGGGGTGTTCGTGTACATCGGGCGCCTGACTTTTACTCTTTCAAATAGAAACCTCCCATAAATAGTACTGGTATGGACGAAGCTGCAGCATTGGATTATTTTATCTACTATAGAGCAAAACAATCTCGCGCCAGAGCTGGTCTAGCATTCGAGCGACGGGAATATTCTTGTTGCCCACGTGTTCGTTTAGCTGGCGGGTCCGCAGGGGCGGCCAGGGCGGTGGAAACGAGAAACATCACGAGAAACAGTGCTCAGAGCGGTGCCGTCACAAAAACGCCAGTCCCAACAGCATCAGCGAAACTTACCGACAAATTATATACCAGCAGCTATACCAGTAAGTTGTGTGCGCCTTGCTAAGTCTTGTCAGCGCCGCCTGTACAGCAGTATAACACAGTACAATGGACCGGAACTGGCCACCATTTTGAAACCCCACCCAGTGTTTACCACTGCGTTTGGTCCTCCTATACCACTGCTATTAATAAACGAGTCCTTTGGGCTTCCTTGTGGACTTTGGGGGATGGGTCGCGCACTCGTCTAGCCTCACCAGGGCGTCTCCCGGCATCACCACGCCCACGCCCTCCACCGGCCCCAGCCGAGGACAGCCAGTGAGCGGGTCGTCAGGCACCAGGTCAAAATTGTTCACGATCACAAGCCCTCGAGCGTCCGGTCTGAGGCGCACGTACAGCGGTCCCGGCCGAGTCACGGTCACCACCATAAAGTCATCCATCATGCCTGAGCCGGTGTTGGTGGGTTGGTCGTACGAGGGGGGGGGGGGGGCGGGGGGGGCAGAAGGTTGAGTCTCCGGAAAATGCGCTGCTATTAAAAACGTTTCTATAGCAAGGGGCAAGAACACAAGGGTAGTACATGAGCACAAGCTGCGTCCGTGCTGTATCGCTGCTGTGGTGAGCGAATCGTCGACGACTCATGGTTGTCGCCTCGCAAAAATCTACGGCAGAGTTATCTCTCTCGCCCTCTCTCTCGCTCTCCCTCCTCCTCTGACTTCTTGTCGCTCTCTCCCCCTCTCCGAGAACCACAACACACCCCTTTGCAACTAAGCCCTCATCGGTGTACCCCCCCTCCCCCTTCCCGGTCCCTCTCACCGGCAACCTCAACACAAATGGCTCACCGTACACCGATCTCTCCAACCTTCGCAGCAGCGGGCCCCTGCCCCCCGGCCCGCCGATCCTCTGCCCCATCGCAGAGTCCGGCAGCAGCATCTTCACCGGGTCGACATCTTCCCTGGCAGACCCGCCCGCGATCACGCGGACGCTCCACGCGCGCGCCTCGGCAGCAATGCCCCGCATGAACTCGCCCGGGTTTACGGCGGGCCCGGGGTCGAGCTGCTGCGTCTTCCCGGGCTGCGCCGCCGGGTAGGGTTGGTCGGGCGCGGGGGGGTCGAATTGTAGGCGTTGACGCTCGTCCGTTGCCGTCTCTCCCGAGGGAGTTCCACTGCCGCCGCCGCGGCCGAGGGCCTGATCGCCCAGAGTGGGCGGCGGGGAAGAGGACGAGGTGGTGCCAGAGGAGGAGGAGGAGGAGGAGGAGGAGGAGGAAGAGGAGGAGAAGTGGGAAGACGCGAGAGACCGGTTCATGTCCGCCTGGTTTTCTCCTGAGAGGGGGGTGAAGGAGACGGCGGGAGGTCCACTGCTGTTCTGGGAGGCGTTTGCTTGCCACGGCACGGACGTTGGGTGCGCGGGCACGAGCGGGATTCCGTGCGCGGGAGAATCTGCGTCGACCAAAACAAAACGAGGGGCGGGCGGTAGGGAGGGTCCGCGGGTTGCGCCGGTCGATGGGTTGTGTTTGATGTGTGTTGGCAGCTATGATAATGTTCATGTCAATGCTGTGTTCATCTTCATGCTTACTTGACATATACCATACGCTGGCAGAACGAAGGCGGAATTATCCCACGCCAAGACTGACAGGCGTAATATGTTCAGACAATAATTCAACCTTTCAGTAAGAGATCAAATATCTACGTATGAAATAATAGATCGTACTCGTAAGAGTTCTGCTGCTGTTTGCTGCCTGCTGGCATGCTCGGTATTTTTATTTCGTTGCTGCGGTAATGGGAGAGTTGGACCTTCGCCCTGGTGTCACTGCGCCATCTGCACACAGCAGCGGTATAATACTACACGTAGTTGGCTATAGACGATGATACCGTACTGCTCTGTACGAGTACTCGTACGTAGCTGGCACCAGTACTCGAATGTATACCATACTCGTACGTATTTTCCATTATGCCTGGTTTCATAGAGCAGTATATACAGCAACAGCAGTAAATAGGTATGCTATGAATCAACAGCCAGCATGGATCGGGTACGTCGTACTCGAATTTAGTATTATACCAGCATTTTGAATATTTGTGAGACACCAAGTGGTATCAGTACCAAAGTACTGCTGTATCAGGCTGTGCATTCGGGACGGCCATCCTCTCGGGTACGAGCTACGCATCGTACGCAGAAACTACGGGACCACGGTTGGCATGCTCGGAACCTCGGTTGACACACTGGTACTCAGCTTCGCAAATAGCTTGCACAAACTTGCACAAGCTCTGATGTATATACGACTACCAGACTGGTAGCATACCAGGCTCGTACGTGTACCAGAGTTACAACCAGTTCATCATATAACGGCGTGCGGAAAAATGAGCAACAGCCATAACGTTGCAGCAAGCAATATGGAACAGACTAACAGACTACGTACTGGTACAACTGGGACGATGTTTTCGTGTTCTCTCACACGACTGCAATTATACCGGGAACAGTATGCAGAACACACCAGCTGTGAGTTGAGAGATAGACGAACGATGGTCGAAGGTGAAAGCAATTCGAAGTGGTGCTGTACGAGTTCAGCCGCGAGCTCCTTCCGCCGATGCATACTTCGGACAAGAGTCACACCAAGTTGAGCAAAGCAAGAGCGTATCAATCGCAGCCTACATTGCCAGGCTCACCTGGGGAAGCCGATGATCGTAAGTCGGCGAGGGGAATGCATGTCCCATCCAGCTCTGGGTCTGGTGAGGTCGAACTCGGCCGCTTTGCGCCCCGTGCCCACGGGGGCCACATGGGGGAGCCTCCGTCCAAAGGGAGAGCGGACATTTCAGTGGAATACTTTCACGGAGGAGGTCGTCTTCCGGACGAGTTCAGAATGTGCGGTACGGCGTCACAGCACGTAAGTCCGACACCGGCCGCCTTCACACATCGCTTTTTTGGTCGTGGAGACTTTTTGGGAGTTCCACCTCATGTAGTGGGAATTTTTCAGTCGGGACGAATACTCAAGACCTAACCGCTAAACTGCTCGCCACACCGTGCAGGTGCGCCTTGACAAGCCCACCGCACCGTTCTCCCGTCAAAATGGAGAGGGTGAGTTGAACGATGCCATGGAGTGTTTAAGTGAGCAGATCCTGCGATGCGAGCATCTACGCCGCGTATCGTATAGCTCTCTCAAAAGCTGAGAAAACCCTGCCTAAAGTTGGATAGTTCGTATTTCTCCTTGAAACGGCGACTACTGCTGCTGTACTCGTACACCCAAGACGAGAGACGACGACGACAGCAGTGGTGTTGTCACAACAGCAGTCGTTGAACTACACGCTGTGCGAAGACTGGCGTAGGTCAGTGTTGATCCCGCACGCCGTGCTCTCTTCCTACGAGCACCCCTAGCTAGCGACAAACGTCGCATCGAAAATATTGTCAGGTCGTGTCAGGTCAATATGGTCCAAGTCGTACCGCAATGATCTGGGATCCAGGATCCTGTCAAAGATCGACCAAAATTATCAAGACTCGAGACTTGGGAAGTCCATAATATCATCGCCATTACATTATATCATCGCCAGGTATATGTATGTGCATGCGTAAAATACGATTACAATATGTACCGCAACACAAAGCCAACATAGTCCCTCGGGCGAAGGGATGTATTTCTCCCAACAGGTAGAGTGCAAACGCCAAAGGAGACTTCTATGGAAAGATCTAGGAAATCTTTCCAAAGCCACCATTTTGGTTGTGTGTACCCGCCCCCCCTTCTGGCGAAGAAAAACCCTTAACGGCAGCCCAGGCATGTCTGAAGCAAAATACCGCGTTTGACGCTGAAGCGAGTGACTTGCCCGCATTCTCGCCCGCCTGCCCGCCCCACCACCCCCCCCCTCGCGCACACGGTACACAGTCCTGGCTCCAGGAGCACGCAGCTCTGAGCAAGTTCGACGGATTCCGAGACAGCGAGCCATTGTCGTGCGTCAAGCCTACGGCTGCACCGGCGCCTTCCTTGTCGTCCACCACGTCCCATCCCGCCCCCGAGGCCGGCCAGAACGTTGACGTCGTGTACGACCCCCACGACGCCTCGGCGGACTGGTCGGGGTTTGCCCCCCGGCACTGCTCGGGCCGCCGGATGCATGCGGGCGGGCCACCTGCCGCTTTTAGGGAGGTTGGTGAACACGTTGTGTGTGTGTAAAATTGGACGCCAGAAATGGTGCGGACACCACCGGAGGGCGTGTACAGCGTGTCCTTACGAAAGCCCGTATTCAACCCAGCTGCGGGTGATGTACGTGTCACCTGCTACTCTGTAGATAATCGTAGGCTCGGAAGGCTTTACACATTCCCGTGCGAATGTAACGGCCGAGTTTGAGCGCCATCGGGAATTGCGACCTAAGGATCCGTACCTGTCGTAAAAAGGGCGTGCGGTGTCCCGAGGCAAGCTCTCTTGCATGCGTGTCGGAATATATCCCTCAAGTCGAGCGACGATGGACGGTACGGCCAATGCGGCTCAGAAAAAGGGATTGCGTGCCCGCAATTTTCTGATTGGTCAATTGTTTAGGTCGGATTTTTTTATTGGTGGAAAATCTTTGTTCGACGTTTGTCGTCATCTGGGATAATGACGTCACTTTTCTCAAAATAATAAAATTGGCAAACGTGCAAACGTGATAAACCAACATCGATCCGCCAGCATGTGTCAGCGAAACCCGTGCTCGCTCCTGACGGACTCTCCTCTCTGCAGCCGAGAGCGCACGCCTTCCGACGTGTATTTGCCTTTCACGCGCAATAACCGCAGGGGCGGCCGTCACACCGGGAGGACGACCTACTTGGGGCTTGTCGCGTCTTGCGATCGCTTTGCTGTGCGAAGCAAAGCGACCGCTTCTTCGACGATCGCCCTTCTGTTCTCACCGAACCCTTCGCCTTGCCCCCACGGACCCCCGGACGGCTCTATTTGTAGCGCTAAGCTCGCAAACTCGTATTAATGCCCACAGTAGCAGCGCAACATGCAAAAACAGCCCATTTCACGCAGCAGCAGTCCTGTTTCCTAATATATTCATGGGTTTTTTTTCGCGTACCGGTCTAATTTCTCTCACATCCCACCGCCTGCCGCCCGTTCTGCCGTCCAACTCAACCATGAAACACTGTCCAGACGATAGAGAGGTCGGAGGAACACGGCATTGTGCCGGCAGCCGACACGGACACCCAGGACTCGATGAGGGCGCGCAGAAGGCGTTGCGCCGAGCCTTCCAGGGTGGGTTCCCGCTGCCGCCGCATTCGACACTGCCGTCATGCCAGCGTTTAGGACGAGGCAGCGATTTTTTGTGACCGTTTCTTTTTTCGGTTTTTCCTGTTGTGCTTGTGTCGCAATATAGCGGGTCCCTCTTGCTGCGTCCCTGCCTTCCGTCTGATGGGTACCCTATCACGTACGTGGAAATGCTGCGCCTTGTGGTCGGCACGGGACATCTTGGGGACATCCCTGGGTTGCCTAAGTGGAGTGACATACGGCGCGCGCTAATTATCTATTGAATGTTCGAAAATGACCATGTCTGAGTTTCCTTGGCGGAGCGCTCGACTGATATAAGTCATCCCGTTTCTGTGTCTTTCATTGTTCTTGAGAGTTTGCACAGACGCATCGATGTACCATGTTGGTAGTACAGCAATACACAGTCGCACATAAGTATATGGTAGTAGATTGTCTTTCCAGCTACTATCTTGGAATGAGGAGAAGCACGCAAGCAATAGCAAGGCGAGCTAGCCCCCTCGCTAATTCCCACTTGGGCTGCGCTGGCCTGTGCTGCGCTGTTTTATGGTATGGTATGCTGTGTTGTGTGGCGCTATTTGACGGACACCTTCTATATATACCCCTTCATGTCCCTCCCTCCCTCCACCCCTCCCTGCTTCCCCCGCCCCTTCTCTTCCCCCCTCCTTCCTTCCCTACCCCCCACCGCCGCCCCCTTTCTTCCCCGCTCCCCCCCTCGGAAACGCCCCCCACCCGCAGAAGGAGGCGGGGGTGGTGCTTGGAGGGCCGGCGGCGCCGGGGCCAGAGGAGCGCTTCACCACGTGCGCTCGAGCGGCGAACGGGCTTGAGCCTACGCCTATGGAACTCAAGAGCGACACCTGCAGGTCTGGTTGTGTGCTGTGCCCCGCGACATATAGGGGGGGTGTTGGTCTCGCCACGTAGCCTCGCCGCTCCGCGCTGGTAGCCCGTATGATACAGAGTCAGGTAGGGTGGGCGGGCGCTTGGTTAGTCAAACAACGGTTGCGCAAGGCAGAAGTCGCCACTGGCACTGCTGGGCGTGGTTCGAGGCGGGCACTTCTTTCCCTCAATCTCTGTACGGCGGTACTATATACCACTGTAGTGTTTATGTGCGACTGAAAGTTAGACGTTGGTTCTTCTTATGTTGTTCTGTTTCCTTTCTAATATTGGTTTGTATTTTCTTATTGTCGTTCCCCCTTAATTTGAGAGAGCGAACAAGGGCGGTCGTGCAGCCTGAACCCGCCCGCTCGCCCTGGCATGCGACCGCTCTCTCTCTCTCTCTCGCTTCAAGTAAAAAAGACAACAACCAAAACCTCCGATCACATGAGCGTGCTGCGTATTTCGCTTCAGGAAGGTTCTCTACGCGACGTACATGGGAGGAAGGCGTGTCCCCCTCTTAGAGCCTAAAGAATTACCGTTGAATGCGCTGCCGACAATGCCAGGTATCAGAAAAACGCCGGCAAAAGACACATGACGCCGGCGTATGAGCAGCGGGGCGCGACGACCCACAAGGCGCAGGCCGGGCGGAGACTGGACCAGGCGGGAGACGATCTCTGGGCGCCTCGGGGAAACCCTTTGCTGCACCCCGCTTTATTGGCCGGGGATAATTCTGGGAACGTTCTCGGATACCAAACGAGGGCGCCGGCCGGGCCGGGGTCTTTATTGAAAGGGCTCGGGCGCCAGGTGGCTGAGTCCGGGGCGCGTGCTGAGCTAGGGTAAGCGACGATCTGATGGAGCAGGGGTGGGCGCTGCGGGGCGTTCGTGGTCGAATGCGAACAATGTGACTCGACCCTCGAAACTTTCGAGAGGTGTTGGTTGCGTCGACGTGCCGCGTTGGGCATGTTTCAACCAGCACACGTGGAACCCCACCGCCTACAGCGTGTGTGTTACCTCATTAAATCAATTGCGTGAATCTAGCCGGTAGTCGCGAAAATAACCCAGGATTCTACAGGCAGGTAGTCGCTGGCAGAAGACGTTGTCCGAAAAACACCAGTAGTGCAGGCTGACGAGGAAACGGTTAAAAAGAAAACTCAGGCTAGGCTTCAGGATGCCACCCAGTTCCCCGACCTATTGCACAAATAGGGCGTTACTGTGGCACATGAAACCTGCTGTCGGCTCACTCTAGTTTGTTGACGCCACCTCTAATTTCACTTTCGCCACCTCATCTACTCGCGCGTTCTCTCTTGCCTGCGACCTCCTGTCCCAACCGCTGTTGCCCTCCCTATCGTCCGACGACGCGGCGCGGTGTTTGGGCTTCGAAACCAAAAACGAACAATAAAACTGCGATCGGCGCGAGGAACAGCAGCAGCCGGCCCGGTAAGAGGCTAGGAGGGGAAGAGATGGGAGCAGCCTCGGTGAACGCAGAGGGTGTCCGGGCAAAGAGCCTCTACGCAGCTAACTAGTAAGTTACCATATGATGTTACGAAGTGGCGGCTAGATGCTCTGGAATGGTTTTTGGGTGGAGGTGTCTGCGTTTTCTTTCTTTCGTCCACGGCAACCCAGTGCAACAATCTCGCGCGTGTTTCGCGAGTATGATGGTTGTTGTTGGCGGGTTAAAAGCTCCGTGGGAACGTCGAGCAGACGCTACGTTTGTGTGTCGCATCAACGCACGGTACAATTGTTTTCGGTCTCTATTAGTAGTCTTCCCACCGGCACAGAGCTATCACTTTGATTACCCTTTACGGCCCGTAAAATTGATTCTCCCTAGCGGTATCGTGGGGTTAATATGTATGCTACCCAATGGCACCATATAATTGATGTAGTCAACGATACCATGTGATTGATTGTGCCCAACGGTACCATAATACGCGTAACATAATCTTAACCCAAAATACACCGCATAACTACAAGGATGGGCGCGGCTCTAAGGCTTCAACCTTTGGAAGATATCTTGCAATCGGAGCGTTTCATCACAATCAGCTGGACAGGAGCTTCCAAAAGATCGAATCACGAATTCCTCGCTATTAAGGTTCGGCATGGGAGCGATCCATACCGAACAAAGAACAGAGATCTAGGGGCTTGTGGGCATGCATCCAGGATAGAGCGAGCCCCGCCCCTCAACTCTGAAGGGCAGACTGCGATTCCCTTCCCCCAGCTCGTTTCACGCCAATATCATATACCTGGTACGTCTTTTACACCTTGGCCTACCCCTCCCCCCTCCCCTGGGCTTAGCTGATTACTGTATATGGCTCTGAGTGCAACTCCCCTACCCCGGCGGTCTGTGTCTCCGTTCCTTTGACCGTGTTGCTCGCGTGCTACTGCACTTTGTGTTTGTGTCTGTGGCGACCAGCAACCCCCATATGACTGGCTACACTGGCCACCAACCGCGCAGATGAGGGAAGATAAACTACCAGCTGCCAGAGGAGGAGAACTGTGCATTGAATTCCCCGGGAGAGACGGCGGTGTGTTCGGCATCCTCGATCCTCTGCCTTCGACCCTTGGTTTTGGATCGTCCGTCCTCGCCCCTCCATCGTTGATCCTTGGTCGAGAGAGAAGGCGGCGGGTTTCTTATCCTCGATCCTCAATCGTTCGTCCTTGATCCTAGACCCGTGATGCTGGATTGTTCGTTCTTGGTCCTCGAGCCTTGATCCTCGATAATTCGTCCTTGATCCTCCATCCTTGGCCGTTGATCTCTCTGTTGACCTTTCGAGGGCCGATATGCTACGGTGTCCTTCGATACGCGTCGTTGGCGGTTAGTGGGTACCACATCCAGTGGGCCTAAGAGTAATGTAAAAAAAAGGCAGTTCGCAAAGCAGTGCTTGGGTGGAACGCGGAATGTTCCGCGGCTTCCGGGGGGCGCCGTCATTATTGTACACGACGAGCAGGCGTTGAATATGCGGGGTGTTGTCGACTCGTGTTGTTGTTGGTATGGATTTTAGTTATATGGTTACTGATTGGGTTCGTTGATGGCAAGATTGGTAGAATGGTTTTTGACGTCATTAAGGATATGGTTTAGGATATGTTTACTGGTTGGTTTCATTGATGGATTATTATTGGTATATTTACTGATGTCGTTAGTGTTATCTACCAAGTAGCTGGTATGATCTATGGTAGGTTCACGGTGTCCGAGCCGCCGACAGTAGAGACAATTTTATTACGGTGAAACACTGTGGTGATTATTTTTCGTTGTCGCTTCTTGCTCGACGCATGCACTCCATCTATTGTTTTATTTTAAACAACTGGAGATTCGTTATATCGTTGGTGCCTCGGACGACCGCGGGACACGCGCCGAGACCGTTCGTTTTCCAACTCAGACGACCGGACTCGTGGAGGTGCGTATAAACTACAGTATTGATTTGCTTATTATTATAATGAGCTTGTAACTAGCTCATTATTAACATTTTTAGTCAGATGCGTCGAAACAGGTGAGGGGACGTGTACGTGCGTGCGCGTAATTCAGCCCCAAAACGTCAGCTCTGTTGGCAATTTTGGCTTCGTGTTAGGCGTGTAGTCGTCCGGGGATATCCGGGCCACATCCCCGGGTTTCCTAGGTGGATACGGATATTAGGGTATAGCGGATATGGCTACTTGCTGCTGTAGATCATCACCCACACACACTCTCACGCTCTCTCGGGGACTCTCCTATCTCTCACTGGGCTCTGCCCAGATTTGGGGTGTTCCTTTTACAGGGTATAATACAATTCACGCCTTTTAACTCGTGTCAACGAGGTGGGTCATCTCATTCAGGTGGTACAGCAGTGCTGGCCCTGAGTTGAGTAGTGGTCCATCCGGTGACCTCCGATAATTCTGCAGAATTCGCGACGGGGCATCGTTGGCACTCGGAATTTTTCGAGTACGAGTGGTGGGGGTTGGGTATCTTATTCTCGTCAGGTATCGGCCGTGTGGATATTCGGACATCTCGGGTGGTATTGGGTCTTTACTTTCCTAAGATAACGGAATGTCAATTCCGTAAGTATTCCGGTATACCTCCGGCCAACCTTGCACCTTGAGAATATTTTGATGGGTCGTTTCAATCCCATGTCCGAATTCCAATTCCACTTTTTGAAACGTTCACTGGAAACATCCAATACGAGCATAGACTACCTGATACGTGTTTACAAATGCGGGTCTAGAAAATGCAGTATGTTTCATCATATATCATTTTTCCGTTGTGTCAAGATTCTCCAAGCTTTCAACATACATACTTCGTACTCTCAACCAACCTTCCACGAACCTTGCAACGACATACCTCCACCCAAGCTTTCAACATACATGCACACCTCGAACCAACCTTGTCACGTTCATACCCCCAGCCAACATTTCACGGTCTAGCTTAACAGCGACCCGCGCCAAGTCGTTGAGCAAGCACGTTCACCACGCTGTCACAGGCAGACACTCCGCTAACAGGTTACGAGCCTCGAACCACGTTTGTCGCATCTACAAGGAGCTCGAGGTCCATCGGGTATGTCGGGTGAAGACCACGTCTGGTGACCGAGATGCTGCGTGCTCGTACTTCTACAGAGACCTGGTGTGACCTTGCCAGGATCACCGCAGCACTTCGTCGGTGAACTGCACTGCTGCGCAAGACAATACATTAGGTCTCCGAGTACCGGGGGTACGAAAACGGGCGACTCCAACGTCACCAGCAACGTCGCGGTTAACACCCCGGCAACATCAACATCATGGAGGAGATCAATCCGTACCACGAAATCCGGGCAAGAGCAGAACGCCTGGAGGAGCGGCAGTGAATATCAAGAAGTGGTGCTCGCTTATCCCCAAGACCACCTTCCACATCGACGCCGACTGCTGCGTGAATGGAGCGCTTCACCCGAAGGAGGGAAATGTGCATTCCGCTGTTGTCCTCGGCGCTCACCCCCCTCCGTCAGAAAACGACCAGAAGCTGGCCAACAATTTCAACGGCGGCTTGTGCGAGCTTCGCAACCCCCGGAGTAAGGATAATCGTTGACTGTGACTCCAGGAGCAACGTCATCATTATTTGGGATCGTCATCATCATGGACCGCTGGAACACGGTTTTGCCCGGGGACGCTTTTCGTTTGGTTGCCGGAATACCGTATTCGGAATCGCCAACTAACTAACATGGGATCGGGCCACGGTACCATCAGTATAATTTGTAATTGCCGGAGGGACGCCCACTGGAATTGTCGCAACATCATCATTGAGGACTACTGAGACAGCGCGTCGGGGGTCGCTGCAACATCATCACATGGAGTGCCGGAACATCACCATCGTCTGGGGCTACATCTGCTTGACGGCAAAGTTTGTTCTGTCAGAGCGCTACACGTCTTATTTGTGAGGGGCGAGCAGGGTGAGGCTGCTAATAATCTTAATAGTCGTTTACATTGCTTGGTCAACAAAACGATCGATGAAGTATAGTAGATTCTTGAGATGATACATTACGAGTTTAGGACTGGCACTGCTAATTGCACTGCCATGGAAGTTCGTACTCCCACGGCAGTCGTACGCCAGTTCCATAACGCCCTTGAACGTTCATGAGGAACATTCATGGCGCTGCCACGACGGCCGCCATGAAAATGCCTGATAATGTGCATCCATCCATGATCTGATGGGTAGAAGGACGCGACGCTGTGCTCGATTCACAGCATGGTGCGCGAAAACGTAGCCCGTAACACCATGCAAGGGAAGGACTAATCCTCCATAGCTGGAGCAGGATCGCCGCAATCTGCAATCGGTGGAGCAGACGCACCTCATTGGATAGTTCAAGTAGGGTGATCACCGCCTGCGGTCACTGGCGCATGAGCCCCGTCACTTTGGGCCGCTGAAACAGCTGTACCCGGGCTGTATTTAACTCGCGCCGTGATTCGGTCTGTGGCCTCGAGCCAAGCCCAACTTCGGGTCCACCACATTGTTTCACTTTGTGTATCTACTTCTACGGAAGTTTCTCTGGGAGTTGGTTGAAGCTTCCACGGAAGTAGAAAGCTTGTATACTTCCATGGAAGTAAATGGAGGCTCCTATGAAAGTAGATGGAAGTACATGGAAGTAGACATAAACTTCCATGGAACTAAAAGGAAGTAAATGGAAACTTCCACTGTTGGTGGAAGTGAAAGCTTTCATTGCTTCCACTAACTGAAGCCTCCACGGCGACCATATTCGGTGGAAGCTCCCACGAGCTTCCAGTTTCCCCGATAGACTTCCACCTACTTCCGCAAGCTTCATAATATTCCAGCAGTAGCTTCCACAAGAGTCCACCGATTTCCCTTACTTTTACGAGCTTCGATAGACTTCCTTAAACCTCCACAGGTTTTTGAAACTTTCAATAACTTCCACCAACTTCCATCAACAACAGCATTTCCACTACAGTAGCTTCCATGTAGTTATTTCCTCCATGGACGTTCACCAACTCTCTTTAGCTTCCACGAGCATCCACATCGACTTCCATTGCCATCTACATTCAAATATACTGCCACCGACTTCCACGAGCTTGCGCAAAGACTTCCATCTTTCCGTTGACTTCCTTCGACTTTCATTCACTTCCAGGAGCTTACGTACATGAAGACTCCCACGAGCTTCCATATCGAATTCGACGGATTTCCACTTAATTGTACCTACTTCCATGTATTCCATGCATACTTCCACCGATTCTCACATGGACTCCCATCTACTTCCTCCACGATCTTCCACGTCTACTTCCACGTCTACTTCCACGACCTTCCATATAGACAGTTTGTTTCGGTTTGCGCTTAGCGCTCTCTGTCTCCGGCGGCTCCCGCTGAGAGCTGAATGTATATCTGCACCATTTAGTGGGAGCAGGGTGCCAAATGGGATTAGGTTCAGGTGGGATCAGGGGGCGAAGCCGGTACTTCCAAAAACACTGTAGGTAGATGGTGCTTTCGTAGATGGAAGTAGATGAAAGTAATATGCCGCTTCCATGGAGGCTACCGCTACTTCCTTCCACGGAACCTAGCACACTTCCAAATAAACTGGAAGTAGATGGAAGCCTCCGTGAGAGTAGATGCAAGTTTTGCCTAATAATGGAAGTAGATTGAAGCTCCAACGGAAGTAGATGTAAGCTTTAATGGAAGTAGATGGAAGTCTTCGTGGAAGTAGATGAAACGTTCGATGGAAAGTTCCATATACTTCCATGGAAGTAGCCATCTACTTTCTCCATGGAGGTAGAGACCGGCGGAAAAAGCCGTGGAAACTCCCGCGGAAAGGCCCGCGGAAAGGTCCACGGTAAGTCCCGTGGCAGTTACCGCGGCAACAGCACCCGCGACAAGACCCTACGGCAAGACCCCACCTGGAACCCTGTTCCCATTTGGTACTTTGACCCTGCAGTGGGCCCATCCCATTCGGCACTCTGCTCCCACCCAACGGTGCAGAGATATAATCAGCCCTCCGCAGGAGCCGCCGGAGGCCCACTTGGCACCCTGTTCCCATTGGACCTTGCCATGGGTCTTTGCGCGGGTCTTCCCGCGAGTTTTTCCGTGGGTGTTTCTGCGGGTGTTTCCGTGGGTCATACCGCGGTACCTGCCACGGGTCTTTCCGCGGGCCTTGCTGCGCTTCCTGCCACGGGTCTTTTCGCGGGTGTTCCCGCGGGTCATGCCGCGGGTCATGCCCTGGTTCTTGCCGCGGGTCTTGCCGCGATGCTTGCCGCGGTACCTGCCGCCGTAAACACCGCGGGCCTTTCCGCGGATCTTTCTCGGAAATCCACTTGAAAGTAAGCGTGGACATTTGTTTGTTTTTTACAATGCGGTTCAAAAGGGATTCTGTGTTTTTTACAGGAGCGAATACGGCCGTTCCAGGCATGCATTTTATGGTATACTGTACCGTTGTAGCATACCGGTACCTGGTACGGTACACAACATGACCCCAGCGCGCAGGAAAAGCCCCGATCGATGAAGATTCAGATCCCATACAGGACATGCATATCCTCGTTTGGGACATCTATCATACATACCACGTTGTGAAGTCTGAGACCGAAATTGCCCTTACAGCTTGCTTACAGAACAACTACGTACGTACAGTTACTGTACTGTACCTTGACTGCACTGTCCGTAGATACACTTTTTGTGTTTTCGATCATGGTGTGCCGGCACCTTCCCTCTAAACCTGTGTATATCCATGTTGCACCCGTTTGGGTGTATTGAACGAGATATAGACTCCGGGACGCAGTACGGACTGTAATAATATTCTACGTACATCCGCGGGGGGCAGCAGAGGAGGTGAAACGTCTGTGGAAAAGTAAACTACCTTTATGACATATGTGCCGGCAGGTGCCGGTAGGACAGGATTTAGGATTCATTGCATGTCCAACACTTACAGGGTTTCAGGTTCAGCATCAGCCCTCAGCAGTTCGATGCGTTTTGTATACAACAGCATAGCAGTCGTAATAATATACCGTAGTTTCACCGCATTTTCTCTGTATCTTTGATTATTTACCAGGCAGGCACAAACAGTATCAGATAGATCGTACTTCGCGTATCTTCCAGCCGTTACACACACACGTACAAGATACGCACACTCGGTATACACGAACCGAACGCGAAGTGGAAACGCGATGCCCACGACTGCCCTCCCCAGAAATATAGCAGCACCATGCGTTGGGAGTCATGGGGGCTCATTCTCGTCATCACCGCGTTGGCGGTCGTTTGGCTAGGCATGTTGTGGCGCATGTTCTCCCTCCGTCACGACTTCGAGATCGCAGCCAGGTCGCCCGCGCTAGCGTGCCTTACTTCGTTCACCAGGCACGTATTATTGGGGTCACAGTGCAGCAACATGACACGTATGCATATAATATCAGGATACGGTACCAGGCATCATCTACTCTACAGTAGATACCGCCCGGTAGATATCGCCAACCAAACAACCTCAAGAAGGACAAAACTACTGTACTGCATACCTGGTATAAGATATCGCTCGTAGCCAAACAACCCCAGGAACGACAAAACCACTGTAGGTGTGCACCGGATGCGCGTAGTATGCAAGTTGAAGGACCCACAGTAAGGTAAGATGTTCTACGTACTGTATGTGTTGTACTTGGAGTAAGCGTACCACTTAGATTGTTACAGTAGACTACTGTACAACAACAGTAATCCACACCCAATGTATCGTGAGACTTTCCCAACGTACGTATTTTGTGCTTGTCGTTCGTTCCCGTTGCTGCTGTGCTCGGATGCCGTTGATGTCCTTCGTTGTCGCTGAACACCAGTCTCGTTTTGGCGATGTCCGTCCTTCTACATTGGCTGCTGCTCACCATGGACAAGAACTTTCCTTGCTGGGCCGTCTTCTGGGTATCTTGCTCCAGTAAGTTAGGCCGTGCGGGGTGCCATGCCACAGTAGTTAACGCATGACACGCTATTAATAGATACCACACTCCCTTCGAACTGCTTCGAACTGATTCATCGACAACAATAACAACGGGAAGCATCAGGGAAAGCAAACGCCGAGCGGCGCGTCCGTCTTTTGGAAATATTTCGGCGACATTTTTTCAAAGCCACACCGTTTTTTGTTGTTGTGTGCTCCCTCCTTGTTCTGGAGATATCCAGCTCGAAAATTCACCCCCAACAGGCAGGGAATGGACGGATGGATGGATAGATACTGTACTGTAGATGTTGTTATATCTCCCGTTATACGGTAGTTCTCGCGCAGGAAGAGTGCATTATTAGTCTATGACATACCTGGTATACTGTAGTAGGAGAAATGTTGCCGCATCTGTGCAGTACTCTCATGAATCATGCCCCGTCCCCTTTGTTCCTCGACTCTTACCGCACCACACAGCGTACCCCTTGGCAATCTTCCCGTACTTCATCCGGGTATTAAGGTGAGTCAAAAGCGAGGACCTAACCATTATGATACCGATATTTTGCAATTTGCTATATAATATCTGATACGTGGACCCGGTAAACTGACCGAGTACGATACGAGCATTGTTCGCATTTTCTCCGTGTTCGTGGGGTTTCAAGTTTGCTCGCCTTCGGCGTCTCCTGTTGCTGTGCTTTCAACTCGCGACAGGCACCGGAGCGATGATTTTTTGTAACAGTGGGATTTGCAGGCTCGAAAATAAGGAGAAAAGTTGGTTTTCATTGTGACCGGCGATGCTCGTGGTCTGAGTTTGAAGCGTGATGTGCTTCGTCGGACGCCCAAACAAGCCGATACTATTGCAAGAGAGCATTTTTTTCTAGCAGCCGTGCTACTTTTCCACCGGGTCGGTTCCCAACTGGAATTGCCGACACCTTCGCCCCTGGACAAACGGACGATGAAGGGTGTCGCACGTTGCCGCAGGTATGATACCCCGAAAATAAATACTAAACGTGCTGGGTGGCCTATCTCACAGGACACGTTTTTTTTGGGGGGGCAGTGCCTCGCTCCTTCGTGAGGTCGGAGTACTTTAACAGGATTCCCTGTGGGGCACACCATGGGGTATCTGGGGCACACCACGGGATACCCCACGGTACCTCATGAGATGCCCCACGGTATATCATGGTGTGCCCCATGGTATTCCACGGTACACCATGGAATACCCCATGGAAAAATCGTGCACCATAGATAGTACATTCCACGGTGGATTCCATTGGACGCATGTGTCCCATGGGGTACTCGATGGGATCACATGAATGGGTTGCCCCACCACGGTATTTTTTCATGGGGTGCTTGTGTCCCATGAGGCACCCAACGAGATAGCATGGATTGCCCCATGGGGCACCAGTACCCCACGGGCTACATTGATTCCATGGGGTACCCCACGGGGTGAGAACCTACCATGGGACATCTGATGGGAATCCATGGAACGTCCTATGGCATATTTCATGGTATATCCCATGGGCGGCCGCATGGAATATTCCCCATGGAACATCACATGGGACGGAACCGTTCATGGGCTACCCCAAGGTTAATATGGTGGGTGCCCCATGGGGTGTGCCATGGTGCCCCACGAGATAACCAATGGTGGAATTTTGTGTCATGGGGTGTGCAGTCGTTGACATCATGGGATGACCCACGATTCTCTCCATGGGAAAATCACTATCATGGTGCATTTCCCGGGACATTCCATGGGGAACCCCATGGTATATTCCAAGGGGTATATATACCATGACATAGTGTGCCCCACGGAGTGTCCCGTGGTGTCCGTGGGGTATGCCATGGGGCATGCCATGGGATGGTGCCTCAATTGGTATGCCCTTGGTGCTCCAGGAGGAAATACACGAGGGGACGTAATGTGGGGCGCGCGTTCGTTTGTCTCGTTGGGTTTACCCACGAGGTATTCCACGTTCCACGGGGTAACCCATGGGGGGACAATTGCACTATGGGCTGTGCTGTCGTTGGAATCATGGGATGACCCACGATCCAGTCTACCTGGTATGGGATAAACACTCCCATGGTGTACCCCATGGGGCATCCCATGGGGAACCCCATGGTACATCCCATGGAGCATACCATGACACAGTGTGCCCCACGAGGTGCCCCGTGGGGTATGCCATGGGGTGGTGCCCGGTGGGGTATGCCATGGTTTCCCACGAGGTACAGTGTGCCCCACGGGATACACCGCGGGATATGCCATTGGCGTATGCAATCGAGTGGGGCTCCAGGAGGTATGCCACATAACGTCCCACGAGGCAACCCAATATTTAGTTATGAACTATGCGGTGGTTTGCCTCATGAGATGACCCACGAGAGTACCCATAGAGTAAATAATCCCATGGAGGTATCCCATTGAAGAGCTCATGCTACATTCCATGGGGTACACCATGGTGTACATAGTGTGCCCCACGGGGTGTCCCGTGGGGTATACCATGGGGTGGTATCTCATGGGGTAATGCCACATGGTGTTCCACGAGGCAAACCATGGAGGGGGGGGGTTGTGCAACGGACTATGCGGTCGTTTGCACCGTAAGATGACCCACGAGGCAATCCATGAGATAAACAAAATCCCATGGTGCACCCCATGGAGCATCCCCAAGGATGCCCCATGGCACATTATGTTCAGTTCACCATGGCTAGGTGTGCCCCACGGGTTGCCCCGTGAGGTATTCCGTAGAGTATGGCAATGGGGTGCTCCATGCTGACCCATGTAGTGAGCCATGGGACCTTCCGTGGAATACCCCATGATACACCCCGTGGTGAACCATAGTATTCACCATGGAGTACACCGTGGAGTACCTCATGGATTATTCCATAGGGGGGCGTCCGTGGGGTGCCTCATGATTGTCCATGGGTTACTCCATGGATGTAACCCATGTGGCATCCAAACTAATATATATATATATAGCTGGGGTGCAAGACGCCACGCGCATTGTTTTAAGGGGGGGGGTGTAGTATTTTATTTCGGGGGGGAGCGGCCATTGAGCTCGTCGCAGTAGCACTAAGCTACTAGCATGGTCGGACGTCTGATTTGGTGGTCGTAAAGACGACCGAGCGCGACAACAAGGGTTGGTTATTTCTCACATACGCGGCAACGCCTTGGGGGACTCCTTCCGGGATAGGCGTGGGTGACGGTGTGGTCGCGCTAATGGTGGAGTTCCTGTCGAGTTATCGGTATGGTATCAAGGTTAGGGTGTGGGGATACACCGAGGCCCTCAAAGCAGTTACTCGCTAGATGGCGGAGAAAAGGGCGGGAAAAGATCCGAGCGAAGTCACCCTCCGTTCATTGCGAGTGGTTGAGGGGGATGCCGCAAAAGGGTACGTCAGAGAAAGGGTGGGCTGGAGTGTTCAGGGTCATCCAAGGTGCACACTTGTAATATTCCAGAGGACGCGTGTTATACAGTCTTCGCAAATAAGCAGAGACAGTCAGGTCAGGGCATTCCAAACACGGTAAAAATATCGAGGGGACCCTGGCTTTGGAGTGTGCCAATGATTTACAACCATTGGTGATTTCGGTCGTCCGCGGTTACGTTTGTTAGAACCCCGGCCAGTTGGCATGGGAGGAAACTCCCAGGTGCTGACATCAAGGAGAGGAGACGGGGACGCAGCAGCCGGTGTCGCGATTATCCTACATTGCAGGCGGACTCCCTCCTCAACGCCGCAGAGAGTAATAATACCATGAAAACTCGGAGGATACACAATGACCTATTGAGTGCCCTATTGAGTGCCCTGGTGTACGTGCATTATTAGAAATGTACACTATTTATTGTACGAACACGTACGAGTCCTTCTCCGGGTGGTATATTTCTACATGCACCAGGGGTATTTTAGCCTGAGACCTTGAAAGTCGTGCATTTTAGTACCAGAACGCGGGGAGCAGGGACACCGCGCCAGCCGAACAGCCCGGAACCCCCAGGACAAGGTCCGAGGGACTTGATGTCAGCAACACCTGGGGTGGCAGTGTCTACGCCTAGCAGCGAGGGGGGGGGCAGGATCGCTCGCAAGGGGAAGACGAGGCCGGCCGAGAGGATCAGGGAGAGGATCAGAGGGGAGCCAGCAGGAATAAAGGGCGAAATATCAGGCCTGGGGGTAGCGCATCACTCTCGTCAGCAGGCCGGGGAAGGGCCGGCGGGGGGTAGAGGGAGATAATCTAGCGGAGAAGGGGGAGGTAGCGAGGGTGGAGGAGAAGAGGAAACCACATAGGCACAAACTGTTGGAGAGGGGAGGAAAGGGAGAACGGAGAGCCAAAGTAGCGGAAGGAGAGGAGCCGCAACGAATGAGGGTCAGCCTGGGATACCAGACGGCGGGGTAGCAGCTGAAGGATCCCCCAGGGTGCAAGCGAGGGTGCCCGGGGACGGGACGCGCCTCCGTGCTTTCCCGGGCGACACCCGAGGAGACGAGATGTGCGGGGTCTGTCGGGTAAGGCTCCAGCTCGGGCATCGGACGGCTCGTTTTGTATGTGGACAAGGGCGCCACGTGCTCCATGCTCGCTGTGTGCTTGAGGCCCGAGGCGCGGCACCGGCACCATTCCGTTGCTTAGCAGTCAACTGCAGAGCCCAGCACCCCAAACAGGAAGCACTGGAGGCAGCGGTCCAAGAGGACCCGGGTCTTCATGTTAGCATATGGACGCTGAGATCCATACGTATCTATTGTGATGTGCAGTCACTACGCACTGTTACGAGTATATGAGTATCTTGGTCTAGATATTCGGGTAATTGCAATATGCGGATAGATTACGAGTTTGTCTTACTCGTAGTGCGCTCTGTTGTATGCCCAAAGCATCTTCGTCAGGAACGTTGCTGAGAACGTTGCTAGAACGTTACTATAACATTGTAGAGAACATTACAGGGAACAGTACCGACTACGGTAGAATGCAACTGTCCGTAGCATGGGCATTGTACCGGGATGATCAGGTGCAGGGATCCCCCACCTCGATCACTCTACTTATCTTCCCTCTTCTCCTCTTCTCTTCTCTTCTTCCTTTTCCATTGATCCCCCTGAGGTCAATCTTCTTTCCACTATGGCCAAATAAGCGCCTTTTCAAACTATGAGTTTTCTTCTTCTTCTCAAGTGATCTTCACAGACATTTTGGTGCCACCTCTGCCATCTCTATCCACAGAGATAGAGCCTCGACACACGCGTCATTCTTTCACTTCGCACTCGGTCTGTGCGGAAGAGAGGGAAAAACGCAGGCGACGAGGACCTATGCAGCCGTGGCATTTGTTACGGATGGGACCAGAACAGCCTGGGTATAGGGTCACCACTCGATGCCGCTTTCTTGGATGACCTGGGTCGACGCCCTGCAACCGGGGGAACAGTGTAGTCACACATGCGCCTTGGCGCTCATGCGCTTAGCACCCTCAATCGCGCCATGGGAGAGCACCGGCCGAATAGGGAGTCGGCTACGCCGAATTCGCTCCTACGAGAAATCAAGCTGTGGCGCCTCATACCGGGCCTGCTCCACTCACCAAACGGCTGGGTCAAGAGCGTTAGAAGTTGGCGGTGGTGGAGAGCGGGAACACACTGCTCCAATGGCTGATGGCATACACCAGGCGAGGGGACTTGAGGCAACGGCAGGCCACCCAAGGAGCTTCGGAGGAGGCGAAGCTCGAACGGGCATCGTCAGCGTGCTGCCACACAGGAGGGATCAAAGTGGCAGTACGCAACCTTCTGGAAGAACCACGCCCAGCTGGAAACGAGGAGACGTGGAACACACTGGTGGCTTAGTTCCACCCCGAAAACCACACCACCTTGTCCGCGACGGCGGCTGCTGCAGTGCTAGCGAGCACCACCGAAGTCGAAGATAAAAATGCTTCTCCGTGGAACCCGGAGTACGCTTCCGAGGTTCTCTTCAACGCCATCAACTCCACCATAGCCCTATCGGGCTCCGGAAACGACGGTCAACGGTTCGCGCACCTGCAGGCGATCGCACGCACTGGCATCGGGCGGGAGGAGTTCTGCCGGGGCATGACAGCCCTCTAGCGGAGAATCATCGACGAGCCGGACACGTTCCCCTCAAATATGTGGCAGCTCTTCTTGCAGTCGAGTCTCACCGCGTTGGGGGAAATTGTCGACAGGTTTGCGTGGGCATGGTATGGAGGAGCCCCATCACCACAGGGGGCATGGGACAGTGGCGGCCGCGGTGGGAGGGGGCCAACCAAGAAGCGAGGCAGTTTGGGGTAGTCGTAGCCGGAGGTGTGGAGCATGTGGAACTGAGGACACGAACGCTGCACGAGACGGGAAACTGGCTCGTTATCATCAGCTACTAAAATGTATTTAATACTGTGGAAAGGATGGCGGTGCTTGCGGAGGTGGCCAACTGTGTCCCAGAGCTCGCGCCGTTAGCGGCCAAGTGTTATGGTAAACGTTTTGTTTTTTATGGACTCCGAGGAGACCAGGACAATTCTTGCTCCAGCGGTGTCCAGCAGGGTGGCCCCATGGGGCTGGTAATGATATTTCTGGTGTTGCGACCGGGGCTGAAGCATTTCAGAGAAGAATCCGAGCAAGAACAACTAGGCACCTTCGCGAGCATGGACGATGTCTCGCTCTCGGCCTTATGGTGGTCACGGCCAACACGGTTAGAGCCTTTGCCTTCCTTTGGCAAGAGCTAGACGACATCGGCATCAATCGTGGTCAACCTCGCTAAGACCGTCGCCCTACCACCGAAAGGACACGCCCCGACGGCCGGGGAGATTTTGCTCCTGAAAAAGATCAACGTCCGCTTTGCAGACGAAGGTGGGGTGACGGTGGTTGGTGGTCCCGATCGGCACCGGCTAATACGTCCTGGCCCGAGAAACGGAGGTAGTGCAGGATGGAGGCGCGTGAAGCCTTGCGCGTTGCCTCGCTGGCATGCCGGACAAGCAAGCGGCGGCCCTCATCCCGATCGGATCTCTCGGACAGAGCATAAGTTAGTTCGAAAGGGCTCTAGATGAGCAATGCCACGGTAGGGGTTGTAGTTCGTGCTTGCCTTTTGAGGCAATGTTTTGTCACTGGAACCGGTTGAGCTCCTCAAGTGGGCCACTACCGGTCAGCTTGACACTTTTACTGCCGTTGCATATTTGTGTTAGAGCTAGCGCATATAATCGCGTCGGTCGGGTTGTTTGAGCAAAAACTCATTCAATTTGCATGCTTCGGGTGATATATTGAGCTACACACACGTGTCAGGAGCTCCGAAAATACGGCAGCACCCCTAAAGGGGCATTGCTCGGATACGGGGTTGTTCATCGAAGCTTGCAGGGAGGCAAGCAACGGGGCGAAGTGGGCGTACGAGAAAACCCTCGAGCCACCGGGAGCAGCGGAGGCACAGTCGGTGATCCAGGAGGGGTGCCAGGATAACTGGCTGACATTGAAACCTCACCAGCAAGCCCAAACACGACTCTTTACGGGAGCGGGAGGATTAGGATTACCTTCGACAGAAGCGAAGCGAATGTTTGTCTCTACTGAGAGCAGGGTGGGAATTCTGCCGGAGGTTCTGGCAGACCTCACAGGCCCGTTGGGAGATGGGGTGGGAAGTGGGCTCCCCGAATCGAACAATACCGCTCAACTCGGGGGTAGCTTGCAGAAGATCAGATTCGAGACACATGGGAGATAACGAAGGAAGCGATGGCACATATCGTCCCCGAATATTAGCTGGAATGTGATTTAGGCGTAGGGGGGGACCACGCCCCAAAGCCCCCAGAGGCCGACATGCTAGCGGCGCATGACGCCGTAACTACCAACTCCAGGAAAGCCCAACATAATTTGGGCCTGTTGGTCAACCAGGGCCGGCACGCCGCGCAGATATGGAGGGTTGATTGCGAGGAAGGGGGTAGTGAAAGAGCGTCTGCTGCAAATCGCCTCGGTGGCGACACAGGTCGCCATTTCGCGAAGGGTATCGTGACCCAAGCTACAGCTCAAGGATCGCCAGGAAGCGAGGAGGAGCCGGGGTGTGTGTGACAGACCCGCGCCGATGGCGTGGGGATGGAGCCTGGACGCGGCCTAGCATTTTAAGAGTAGACGTTAGATGAGCATGAAACTAGGAGGAAGGAACAAGGGCAGCAATTGAAGTAGATAGAGGCTGAGAAGGAGAAGGCACAGAAGGGAGATAGGCTGCGTGCATAGGTTTTCTTTTTTGTTTTGTTTTTCCCCTTAAGTTGGCTTTCTTTTCCATTCGGGGAATGGAAATGCTTCTGAGTGATCATTGTTGAAGCTCATGCTGCACACTGTCGGAATCCAAACGAAATAGTGAAAAGAACAAGAACGTAAGAGCAGTACGTAGGGAATATGGATGTCTGTGCTGGGATTGAACGTCAACAACAAACAACAAGCTACTTTCAAAATCGTTGCTTGGCAGGTTGGTCGTGGCGTACAACAAAACGTACCGAGGCAAATACGCGCGGTTCGTTAAATGGAAGATCATGCTTGGCTGCTGGATCGCGGCAACCGTCCTGTACACCGTAAGATCTGCTATGTTCTTCGGCACAAGGCCTGAGCACTTATCAAGGTATCGTTGGCGGTGCGGGCTGTCATAGCATATAGTCACACAACAGTGCATACCACACAAACGCTTTGTCGTATAAATGTTCGAGATTATTAAGTATACCAGTATGTAGTTTCGAAAATTCGAAGTATATACAGTAGACCAACCAACCACTCTTCGATGGATACCTATTACCAGGTATCATATGTATCTATATATTATATGACGATGCAAGGGGGGGGGGGGGGGATCACCAGACCACCCGCATGCTCATATGCTCATTCAACGCGTTTCGCGTTTTCCGAACCGCAGCGGGCTCATGTCCAGCTTCTAGTGGCAAAACACACACAGAGTGACGGGGCGAGTTGCAGTTTTTAACAACACCGTACGATCATGTAGATACACCGCTCTGTCTACTGTAGTGCGCGCGGTGGAATAGCTAGGTTCGGGCGGTAGAAGAAATGTTCTTGGGGTGGAAGATGACAGACTGTTTTCTGTATCCGCGATTTTCCCACGACGAAAAACGCTCGAAATCCGGCCATGGGTACAACGGCGGTGTCTCACACACTCAGCATGTCTAGTGTTTGAAACGATATGTGAAAGAACTGGGGAAAACTTGTGATTTCTTATTGCATTCCTTTAGATCGGGAGGAGTGGTGGGGGCGGGCGGGGGGGTGTACTCCTATCGTGCGACTCATGTCGTGCATGGCTGTAGCGGTAATACCATAGACCCTCGCATCCCTACAACGCCGGGACGCAACACGCAGGGTTTTCACCAACCAGGTACGAGCTGGGCCAGCCAAAAAAATGTTTTTAAAGCAGATTAGCCATGCCCCGACCAATTTAACGAATTAGGACCTGGAATTTGGACACAGTGTAGATCATGTACTAATCAACACACTTGCCGCCTGCCCTTTTTTTTTTTTCCCCTCGAGAGAGATACGACGATCCAAAAATCGAAAAAAATGCAAAAGCGATCAAAACTACTTGGAAAAAAAAAAAATCAAAGAGGGCAGGCGGCAGGTATTTTTGCACGCACGGTTCAAAGACGTGGTGAAAATTTCAGAGTAAAACTCTCGAAATTGGTCGGGGCATGACGGAATTACCATTTTTTCCGTAATTACTTGACTTATATATGGAATCGAGTTTTGGTCATATCTCTTGATGGGTGGCGAATTGGGCAACGAGACTTACATCGATCTTCTCCTTGTGTCTTCAGCATTGTCCCCACCAAATTTCATGTTGATCGAAAATGACATTTTTTATACGAAATTATAATTAAAAAAATGTTGTTTTCGAGTTTTCGCGGATATCTCGGCGAGATCGAGTCGAGAAAAAAACATGTATATACTTATTAAGATACAAAAACAAATTGCACAAGCACTGCTATGTCAGGGTTGGCGCTTCAAAACTTTGTAGCCTAATTCGCAGTGGTTCACGAGATACTACTTTAGGAAGCTTTGTAGGTTTCTTGGCTGGCCCAGCTCGTAGTGGCGGAGAGGGGGGGTACTCATGTCGTGCATGTAGCCGTTCACGAGCAATACGGGCATCCGGAAATTGTATCTATCTAGTCTATCATGCAGAAGGCTTACTGGAGGAGAGGGATGTATATCGTTTGTCTTTTTTGCCGCGGCGCTCGCGGCATGTCGCGGAAGGACTGCCGCGGCAAGATCCACGGCCAGCTTCACGGCAACCCTAACCCTAACCCTAACCCTAACCCCAACTTGTGGGCCTTGCCGTAGCATGCCGCGACATGCCGCGGCACATCTCGCGGCAGTCAACCAATGTACATTACTTGACTTTTTTTATTGCACTGTCCGCGACATGCCGTGACATGCGCCGCGGCATGTCGCGACAGTGCCCACGGCATGTCGCGGCATGTCACGGACAGTGCCAGGAAAAGTCAAAGAATGTACATCCCTGGAGGCTTTTCGGGCACACTCCGTTACCACAGGATATTCAGTCGTACGCTGCTCGTTCTATAGGGTAGGAAGGAATTCGCTTTTTTTTTCTCTCGTAATTCCGCACTTTTTTCTCGTAATTCTGCACGTGACGAAGAGAGCTTGTACCTTGAGTAGTATGGGATACATACTCAAGAAGAGCTGGAAATGGCGGATGCACCCACCGCGAGAGGTGTTGCCACTGTTTTATTCCACACTACAGTATGCACCTTGGAAGAAGAAATGGCTCCAAGATATAGGCATCATCAGTTACTGGTACGACTACATAATCCGTAAACTCCCCTCTCTCGTCAATTCCTCCGTTGAACCAGCGACACACGTGACTGCTATTACTGGGACGACACTGCCGTGTTGGCCTTCATGATTCTGTGCGGTGGAGTGCCCATGCTGCTCCTCGCCACGAAGCTGAGAAGTGTGAACGACTCCTTCAAGATTCGGCAGGAGATCGAGCGAGTGGTCGGAATCTGCTTCATCTGTGCTGGTAGGCGAACCATGAACCAATCAATGCGCAAGCAAGCCTTTTTTATTTTTCATCTATATTGCCACCCCGTATTATATACCTGGTACCTGGTAGTAATTAAAATTGCACTGCTGTTGTGCTGTACAGAAGCAACAGAAGAAGCAAGTATTGCAGCTGCAGCCTAATTTCAAGTAATTTGTCCTACGAAACGGTAGTAGTGCAGTCTTTAAGGGCGTGCGCGTCATCTGTCGCGCGATGTTTTGCCTACTACTACGAGTAGTGTACATATATATATATATACATAATATACCAGTATAGTATATATACTTCGAAGTATATACCTGGTATATATATAAATATAAATACATGTATAAATCTGCAGGTGCTGCTTTGTGAACGCTTCACAGCATTTCTTAGACGCATATTTGAGCCATTTTCGCGATACCTCGATACTTGACACTAACTGATGTTCTCTTCGCACTGAAAAGCTTATTATTGTGATGCATGTCACGATAGAGGTGCACCTATTAAAGAGGACCTACCGCACGCACATTTACGTTAAGTCCATTTACGTTAATCCTTTTAGAACTGCAGTCCCGTTATGGGGACAAACCACTCTAATTCTAAGTAATGTGTCCCCAAAACGGGACTCCAGTCCTATAAGGGTTAAGTCCATCCGGGACAATAATTCCAAAGTATCCCCCGCACCTAGGTACATTTTTCTCGGGCTATGTTGGGATGTTCGAAAATCTGGAGACACCGTCATAAAGCTCAACACTGCCCGCAGCTTCTCACGATTTTTGTTTTATAATATATATATACAAAGGGGCTTCGCCGCCGGCCCAGGCCGTCCGCGAAGCGAAGGAGGAATAAGGCCCGCAATACATCAGGTAGTTTACGATGCCAAGGGGCCGAGAGGCTAAGGCTCCAGTTTACGATGCCAAGGGACCGTTGAAGAGACCCAGTTTGTATTGTTGATTCCTGACGTAATGAATGATGCAAAAAAGGCCCATAACATCGAAAGAAGTCCCGTTAAAATGTCGATTATTGATCCCTGACGCAATAAATGAGCCCCAATCAAAGGCACACTCTCCAGCAAGAAAACACACAAAGCAACGCAATGAGGCAAGCAAAGCCAAACCATGGAATAAAATCGACGGACTCTAAAATATGGTATACCCAAGCCACTTTCCCACAACGCACGACAGACAACTAAAGGAGTGACGCGAAAGAAGCCCAACCCATCCATGTAAAAAAGCACAAAACATCAAAATATAGGGTGTTTTTCCGTGCAACACCATGCAACACCATGCAACACACGCTAGACCAACGCCACATCCATCTACGCTCTCGTGTCCGGCAATGGTGCCCAAGAAGCCAAAGCCATGAAAAATCCACGAATGCCACGAATGGAATATTCCACTCATCCGCTACTACCGTGGGATAAAACGAAAACGATTTCCCGTGCTGCACACGACAGTCAACCGCCTAACAAATCGAGAAATCGACAAAACAATTAAAATATAAAAAGCGTTTTCCCGTGCAACACACGCCGGACAACCGCCACGAACAGAATATACCACCCCACCGCAATACCGTGGGAAAAAACAAAAACAAATTCCCGTGCGACACACGACAGACAACCGCCACATCCATCTACGAAAATCGACACAACAATCAAAATATAAAAAACGTTTACTACCAGTTCAACACACGACGTACAACTGCCATATCCATCTACGCTCATGTGTCTAAAATACGGCAGGGATACCCAAGAAGCATACAAACGTTTTTTTCTCGTGCGACACGCGATAGACAACAGCCACATCCATTTACGATCTCGTGTTTCCGGGAGTTATGCCCAAGAAGCCAAAGCCATGGAGAAAAAGGAACATGACATCCCTCTACAAACCGAAGCTAAAATTGAAAAGCTCAACAACAACAACAACAACAACACATTAATTGGGCAACATACATACATATAATACCTGGTACAAAAAGTCTACGTCTGTAATATACTAAAATAATAATACCTGTTTACGTAAAAAAATAATAATGGGTATCACTACGTATATACGTAAAGAGGTACTTCAAATAAATGGGCAAAAAAAATAACACGACGACAACATCTATCTATCAATACAATATCGATACCCGTACTCATACATTCATATCATACCATCCAGTATATGAACACTGTTTTTATGATACGCTGCACGCGTATTGTTATGTGCATGTGTATTAATATACTGATAATATTATCAACATAATTTGAGTGCAGTGCATTATTCGCATTATTCATTCAGAATGAAAAAGCTGACCCGATTAATTAATGTCTTCTTCAGGTGATAATATATTAATGGCAGCAAAGTTAGTACTCGTACTTGTTAACATGACTGGTATCGTATATACGTAGAGGGGTGCTAAATTTTCATCCTGACACAAACTCCATCATAAAAGTGGATGAACATATTAATAAAACTTGGATAGAAAATTTAGGACGGGGGGAAAATAAATCGAAGTTGGATAAAAAACTTCGAAAGTTCATGAGGGCGGGGGGAAAAAACCGACAATGTGCAGGGCATTATTCACATTATTCATTCAGAATGAAAAAGCTGACCCGATTAATTAATGTCTTCTTCAGGTGATAATATATTAATGGCAGAAAAATTAGTACTCGTACTTGTTAAGTACCATGACTGGTATCGTATATACGTAGAGGGGTGCTAAATTTTCATCCTGACACAAACTCCATCATAAAAGTGGATGAACATATGAATAAAACTTGGATAGGAAATTTCGGACGGGGGGAAAAGAAATCGAACTTGGATAAAAAACTTCGAAAGTTCATGAGGGCGGGGGGAAAAAAAATCTCATCACTGTAAGAGTCCGGATACGGAGCGGAGCGGTTTCAATAGAACTTGAAAAATTTCACCACGGCGGCGGAAAAAAATCTCAACTACGGCGGGGGGTAAGAATGCGGACCGCGAGGCACGGGCGTCGAGAAGTCAGGTTTTCCTGAGATATGCAAATGGCCCGAGCGTGGAGAACTGACGATTTACTGAGATCCATATATAATACTAATAGGGTTATATGATTTCGCCTCTTTTGTGCAAAAAACGTGTAAAACAAGCCCCTGGTTTCCCTGGGGGTAATACTTTCCACACCCACATTCTGAGCACTGATGTGGGGAGCTATGGGTATAAGCCGGGGGCGATTTTTGTCGCATTAAAAAAAAAAAACTTTTGACGGAGATACGAGGAAAAATACGAATCTTGAAGGTCGTTTGCCCCTGGTTACTACTGTTTGAAAAATCGTGCGAAATACAAATAGAATACGGCAAACGATTGCTCTGGTCCACACCTGGGGGTGTTTTTTTTTACTTTTCAACAAGACGAAATTGCGTGAGATATCAATCATTTTGCCGAAAATGACTGATTTTGGTCGATTATTTCCATTCTTGGAGAAATATTTTTCGATGTTTTTCGATGCAATGTTGCATAACTACTTGAATTTAGTGTAGAAATTTATTTTCTTTCTCGTTCTCAGCATCGGTTCCTCTTGTCTTTGCGGTCACGAATATGGTTGTATCATTAAAAAAAATGTTTTTTTTCATGAGTTATGACTACGAATAAACGTCATTGGAAATATTGTGCTGGATGGACCATACCTATTTTCACTGAACATATTTGATCCCTGTTTACTATATTACTATATGGCCCCCCGTCGTAACAGTAGTTTATGTGGCGCTCCTCACTTGACTAATAGTATAGGAGTTATATATATATATATATATATGTAACCCACCCGTATTATCGCGTCGTATATAACCTTGAGAAACATGAAGAAAGTACGACGCGATAATCACTGCCCATGGCCTACACTACCGGCCCTCTCATAGGAAAGTGCCCCACAAGAAACTCAGCCTAAACATTACGGGGAAATAAGAAAGTCGACAGCTATTACACTGAAGTTAGTGTGGGACACACCCCTTTCTCGAATAAGAAAGCCAGCCTAAGCCCGATTTCTGGTTTCTTATGAGCGGGCCGGTACTGTATTAAGGGAGGTAGAATTCGAAAAATAGCGTTGAACACAGATGACATCGGTTAAGGAGTGCCCCCCCCCAAATCATCAATATTTTCGCCAAAAAGTGCTATATACGTACGACGAGCACCTCTATACCACTCTGGGCGTGAATATAAGGACCATTTGTACATCAAATATGAATACCAAGCGGTCCTTATACTCACGCCCAGAGTGGTATCGTAGCACGCGCCTCTTACCCTACACTGATTCCAAGTAGTGTGTCCCAAAAAACGCTATTAATAGTGTGCAGTTCAAAGGGAGGACACACCATCTACAACAAACACCTTAACCATACGTACATCTTTGTTTTGTGTGTATTTCCCTCCGCCCTGCTGGGCATTTCGGTGCAGGCACGGTTGCAGTAATTCATGTCGTTGTCACCTTCGAAATCGTGCGGGATTCGCGGCAACTGCACGTCGTGGCTGAAACAATGGTGTTTCTGTGGGCGGCCAATGTCGGCTTCTGGGGGTAAGACGATTTATAACAAGAACAGTGTTTTGTTTTTGGGAAATTTAGTGCTCAGAATCCCTGCCTATGTATGTACGTAGAGCGTGCCATCTGAACTTCAGATAACATCCATCAAAGGGGCTGTAGGAAGCCCAGAATACATACTACTGTAGTATATAAATATTTATGCTGGCTCGGGGTATATGCCAAGTATGCACGCAATGCTTCCAATTGGTGATATCCTAATAGATGTTTTGCAGCCAATCACTCATCATCCCGTTGGCAAGGGCAGTACCCGTGGTATAGTATGATGCGTGGCAGTGACCAGGTTGCATTTTATCCTGCGTGTCGCAAGCACACAGCTTACTACTTACTGTATACCTGGTATCACATACGGGCCTGGTTTCTTCCGCCATCGTTCCAATCCGCTGCATGCAATTTGGTCAAATCGAATGACAGGCTGCTGGTCCCTTTGGTAAGCTTCTTGAAGCGCAATCGCTATCGGGTCGACGCGGCTCTGGTCGTTCCAGTCGAGGACACCAAGCCGACGTACGAGATGGACGGCGTGCTGGCCTTAGCAAGCAAGGGCGGAGACGTGTGCAGGCGCTTCGAGCATTTCTGCCGGGAGAATCTGTGCATGGAAAGCTGGTACTTCGTCGTCGATGCCGTGCTCTACGAGATGGTCAGTCCGCCCTATTATTTAGTCAGCGTTGAAACAACGCACTCGTCGACAGTTAGTGAAGGGTGTACAGTATTTGGCTTTTTCGTGGCACTGTCCGCGGCATTTCACGACACGTCGCGGCAGCGTCCGTGACGTGTCGCGACATACCGCGACACACCACGGACGCTGCCGCGGCATGCCGCGACGTGCCGCGACATGACGCGGACAGTGCCACGACATGTAGGGGAACGTCCGCCGCGGAACAACCCGCGGCGAGGCCCACGACAAGCGCCCCGACAGCGTTCACGGCACGCCACGACACGCGATACCTGCCACGATACGCCACGGAACATCAAGCGGCAACGACCGCGGCAAGCCCCGCGACAACACCCGCGGCACGATTCACGGCCATATCCACGGCGTTTGTCGCGGCGTGTGTCGCGGCGTGTGTCGCGGTGTGTATCGCGGCGAGTGTCGCGGCGTGTGTCGCGGCGTGTGTCGCGGCGTGTGTCGCGGCGTGTGTTGCGGCAAGCACCGCGGCATGTGTCGCGGCATGTGTCGCGGCGTTTGTCGCGGCAAGCCCCACGACGAGTGTCGCGGCGAGTGTCCCAACCCTAAACTCAACCCTAACACCGTGACACACGCCGCGAAACTAGCCGCGAACCGCGATACACGCCGCGACACACGCCGCGACACACGCCACGAAACTAGCCGCGACACTCGCCGCGACTCACGCCGCGACACACGTCACGAAACTAACCGCGACACTCGCCGCGACACACAGCGCGAAATTAGCCGTGACACTCGCCGCGACACACGCCGCGACACACGCCGCGACATTTGACGCGAAACCTGCCGCAACACTTGCCGCGACACTTGTCGCGACACGTGGCAAGGTACTTTCCGCGGGGCATGCCGTGGCAGTTGCCTTGGCGCTGGCCGTGGTATGCCGCGGCAAGTTCCGCGGCCACTGCCACGCGAAGAACCGTGGCGCAACCCGCGGCGGCTCCATCGTGTCGCGGCACGGTTCACGACATGCCGCGACACGTACCGCGGACAGGGCCACGAAAAAGTCAAATAATGCAGATCCGTGCAGTTAGTGCACGGTTTGAGTATTTGGGTTCCACGAATATTTGGGTCCACCGCACGTATCACACTCACTCGCGGATGTTGAAGGAAGATCCCGTGCTGTTCCGTTTGTGTAGGCACCCACAAACGACCCAGATCAGAGGTTCGACGCGTTCCTTCGCATCTTGGATCAGTACTTGCTGCCCACATCCCCCCACGAGATCAACATCAGCAGCACAATGCGCAAGCATGCGGTGTCCTTCAAAACGAGGTGACTGGTATTAACAGTACTACTGTAGTAGCCCACTTATCAGAAACTGTCTCGTGAGAAAGTTAGCAATTTTACAGTAAACTTCAGGGAGGATAGTAAACTCGGGATCGGTTACTGTTGAAGAAGGTACAGTCGAACCCATCCTTTCTCACACAAGAAATTGATTAATTTCTCTGTAGTCTGGGCCAGCGAGTATCTCGTTTCTTTATTGGAGGATCGGTACTACTGCTGCAACTGCTGTGTAAGACAGACTCCGCCAGGCTCGGAACATTGGGCTGGACATGTATGTATGCGCTCGCCAGGTTGAATGCTGGTTTACCAATCGAGCATCATTTAAGCCAACCGAATTGTTTGCTGCTCTTTCTCGAAGCAAGGACGATGGGGGAAAAGGGTTTCACCTTGGTATCCAACAAGATCCTGGACTCACAACCTCCCATATTATTCTAAAGCCATAAGCAGCGTAGTGCGCTCTTGTTCGATTCTGAGGTTTCGGCGCGATCAATCTCCTTGAAACCTCTCCAGTCTGGGCCAAGATAACAATCCGGGCGGCATCCTGAGCGAGTGCCTTGCCTTACTAAAAAATCTCACACATACATACGGTTAATTGCTGAAACCGCAGGAAAGCCTTCGGCCGTCTTGACGACGATGCACGGCGCTGCATCTTCAAGAAACCCCTCGCCGAGATCGTCCGGGTACTGGAGCAGAATCTGCTCGGCAAGTTCCGCACTCGGACAACGAAAGAAGCAGGTGCGCTCACAACTGAATGCATGCATCATGCCGAAGTAACCCTATAAACGTCCTCGCGTGGGGGACATTTGGCTCGGAAAGTACGCGGCTCTGCCGCCGACGCCATCGCCACCATACTTACATGCAGTACCGCTTGCGAGCGATGAACTCCAAAATGGTGTGCACATAAACTTTCTCTCTACACGAGGTACTGTATGAATTGAGTGAGGTTTTGTTTTTTCTGGATTAAAAAACTGTCGTTAAGGGATACCCACGATCGCAATAGAATGTTTTTCTCCATGCGACGTTCGGGAAGCTCTCCCCTGTCAGCTAGTGAACTGGAGCTGTGTGACTCGAGGTCGATCGAAACATGGAAACATTAGCAGATTCATGAACACCGAAAAAAGCTAAAAACAAAAGCAAGCCTACTGTACGTATAGTCCAAACGGCCTGCGGCCAGGGACGTCTTTCCCACAAGCCGAACCAGCGATCAACAGCCGCGAAATCGACCACCGCCCTCTACGTGGTGCGTGAGAGGAGTACTACGCTCAAAACCTCCGTCGTCGGGGGGCTAGACACGCTATTAATAGAATCGCTGGTGGTTTAGTGTAGTTAGTTGCTGTGGTTGTGGGGTGAAAGAGCAGCAAGCACATGAGCAGAGTCCAACCGTCGTCCGCAACACGACCAACAGTTCGAGAGACCTGCGGTGCAGCTCCTACATAGAAAAAACTTATACCTGTGGTAGGGATGCATGCTACGGTAGAGGTGCACCCTATTTTTGCCTTCGAAGGGTGGTCACTTGAGGAGTTCTATACCTCACCCAAAAGCTGTTTTCGGAGGAAAATAAAAGGGCTTCCCGATAAGCAATCTCGTGGCCTAATAAGTGTAAAATCAAAAGTGTTGCTACACAAAAATGGGGCATTTCGACGATTTTGGGTTAACCCCTATAGGACTGCAGTCCCATTTTGGGGACAGACCACTCTAATTATAAGTAATTTGTCCCCAAAACGGGACTCCAGTCCTGTAAGGGTTAAGGAGCTCCTTCATTCAGAAACCATTTCAGCCAAAAAGTGTCACTGGGACTACTTCTATCGTAGCACTCGTCTAGGGAGGACGATCGGTTGATGTCATGATACAATATACCAGGTATATATATGTGCCACATGTATCATAGATCACACCTGGAACATGTGGCTTATTCTCTGACGCCGCGTGAGCTTGCTCCTGGGAGCTCGCTCCTGGCATCGCCTGAGTGTAGTACGTTCTAAAAGGTATATTTGACCGGGTTGTAGGCGAGACCGTGAGCGAACGTATCCTATTTTGGAAGCCCGTGGCTCGATTATCAACTTAAAATCGAACCATGAAACACGCCTCGGCGCACTGCAAAACTGTCTTCTCCGACCCTCGGCCTTAGCGTCGATTGGTTCCCAAGCCCGGATTTCAATCAGTTTTATTACCAATTATAGCAAGGGATGAGTGCCGGCTCCTTCGCCCCAATGGCGGAGGGTTCATAACTTGAAAAACTAACAGATCCTGTCTTCGATAGGGACCTTCGTTCGTCCTAGCAAGCGCAACGATAATCGACGGTGACAAGTCTATGCCGTAGACCCTGTTGCTTGCGGTACTCTACATATCTCTCGCATGTGGCACGCGATTCCATACTGGATCCTAGCTCAAACTCCTTAAATAACCGGTCGACATCCTATAAATAGTTATATTATGCGTTTTTGTGTGATATGAATAATTTATTCCCAGTACTCGTAAGGCAACTAACTGACTCACTTTGCTCTGTCTCGCTTTCGTCTGCTCGAACTGCTGTGACGTTGCCGCCTTAGAAGCGCAACTGGCTGAAGACGGAAAGGGGGACACGGAACTGATAGATCTAATGAGGACTTCCTACCGCCGAGACAGCTGGAGGGGGTGATAAAGGAGCTACTCATTACCAGTACCTAGGAAATATCTGTGGTGCTATGATAGTGAATAACTTTAAGACAAAGAAAGGTGTACGAAGCTCGTACAGTAGTTTTTCGGCCAAATGTGTTTTGAAAGGCCATCTGAATAAGTTTCCGGTGATGATCTGATGTTAGGGCGACATTACTGCGGTTGTTTTGCCTCAATCGCGTTTATAAGTATACTATACGACGTACAGTACAACTAGTAGTAAAGGAGGCACCAAATTCGCTTGCGTAATGTTGAAGTGCAGATCCCTGTGCTCTCTACGAATTGGATGTTCTACTCGTATGCCTGGTATATGAAAATTAACTAAAAAAAAACATATCAGGTGTTGAGATCGAAGAGCAAGATTTCGCCGAAGCTCACCTTTGCAAGCTGTGTGTGATGCTTCGATCGCGCGTACTGCGGGTTTTGTGTACGAGTACCCTCTTCAAGAATAGTAGTATGCTGATGTATATGTACAATATACGAAGTGCACCATCTACGCTCTGAGCTAAAAGCTGACTGCCACGATCGCAGCTACATACATACCAAGCATAATGAAACAGTGATGTGTACGAATATAGAAGAGCACAATCTGGGGTCCGTCTGGCAGCTACTCTGTCGGGGCTACTGTAACGTCCCCACGAAGGCTTTCGTATAAAATTATTCGGCGTGCTACTTACCGAACGAAGGTACCTTTCCCAATTATTTTCCAGTATTTCGACACAATTGTTTGCTGGCGGTGGCCGACCCTCCATGCGATGTGGCGGCGGACCCTCGATGTTGTCGGCGTGCGGTCAGGGTGCTTGGTGGGCCCTGTTGGCGGCTAAATATACACCCGGGTTCAGTTTGGACGGCTCTGGTCCGGGTGGGATCAGACCGGTGTGCGACCAGGGTGCCAAGCGAGAGCAGGGTGCAAACCTGCGTGATTTTGTTGGTGGTGTGTGTTTTGACCAATGGATGCCCCCGCAACATCAGTAGTTGACCAACGGAAGGGAATTGCCGAACAAGTGGTAAGCTCTACTGTGCTCAATACTTGGTACCGAACAGGAAAACGATGTTCAGTAGTTATGACGACAGCATTTGGACTGCCAGGTTACCAAGTATAATGTATGTACAGTATGTACCAGTTATGATGCGCATACCCTTGATTTGGTAGTACTTCATGCGACTGAGCACTAAGCTAAAAATAAAGCGCGCCTACCTGCTACTCTGGACGATTTTGTTACCAAAGTACCTTTCACTAACACGATCCCTCGATGGAGGTGACATAGTCAATTTTGGGTCGAAAACATGTCATCCTTGTAAAACACACACCAACTACAGTCATATATCTGGTAACTTGAATATGTTGTGTCTTCTCGAGAGGTCCAACTCTTGTTACTTCGTGTACGTGTCTATACTCGTCTGTATATGTACACATGTACATGTAGTATCCTCTGATAGATTTGCCTATATTGAGCAGGTTATCGTTGGTACTTTCGCGTGTTGGTAGCTCAGAGATAGGAGAAGAGCGGCTGTATTCCAATTTCAGGTCACAATGTCGACAGGGGACAGTAGGTGGCGGAAGAAAATCCCACCTGTCCCCTGCTTTCCCATCTGCAGTAAGATACGCCTCTCTACAGTAGTACCTTGGTACGTGATACGAATGCGTTCTCGTATCTAAACCCAATGGGATAACCGGTATTTCAGGGTAATACCATAACACCAAACACTTACCAGGCAGACAGGCCTTAATGCTCCCAACACTAATTTATATGACATTATCATCATTGTAATCCAGTTTTGTTTCGGGTTTCTGAAAGGATGCTAGGTGGACAGCAGTGTTAGCTATTAATACAGTAGCTTGCTTGAAAAACACATCTCGCGCTGCCATGGAGCTATGCATAGTGCCCAAAGGGTGAATGAACATTTAAAGACACGCTTGTGAGGCAAGATGTGTTGCTTACTGTCACACTCATTGTGTCTCAAGAATACACACGAAAGGTGGCAGAGGGGTTACATGAGAGCGGTGGTATTATATGTGTTACTTTTCCAGCTTCCGGGTTACGCGCCTCCGAAAAGACACCCGCGATTTGGTCACAGACTGGCCTGAATCATACGCTGTACGTTGTCTGAAGGCAAACGAAAAATAATATATCAACGACCCGTGTGTTCGGTTATCTACATTATCTACCTTGTTTCAACACATGTTTGTCTTGACACCATGGTTCTTTTTCAGCAATCGCCATGGCAACCCAATGGTGACTCCATGGCAACTGTGGCGACTCCGTGATGTTACCGTGGATTATCTATGGAGTTGCCATGGAGTGTCCATGGCGGCGCAATGGCACCTCCATGGCAAGACTATGGCGACTCCATGGCGTCTTTAGCCCACCATGGCGGCACCATGTAGCCGTCATGGCGGAACCATAGATGCCCGTGGTGCCGCCAAGGCGCATTAAGCCCGCCATGGCGTCCCGCCACCCCGCTATGGCGAATCCATGGTGCTTTGAGCCCGCCATGGCGGTCCCATGGGGGCTCGATGATGGCGCCATGGCAACTCATGGCGCCTCCATGGCGCCTCTATGGTGACGCCATGGCGATCCCATGGCACTTTGAACCCACCATAGCGCTGTCATCGAGGCATCGCGGAGGCGCCGTGGTGCCACCATGGCGCATCAAGCCCGCCACGGCGGCTTCGTGACCCCACCATGGCAACTCCACGGCGCATTGAACCCGCCATGGCGCACCCATGGAAGCACCGTGGTGGCGCCATGGTGTCTTAAGCCCGCCATGGTGGCTCCATGGCACCTGTGATGGTAGCGCTATGGCACATTCATGGCGACTCCATGGCGATCTGAACCTACCATGGCGGCTCCATCGAAACGCCGTGGTGCCGCCATGGCGCATTAAGACCACCACGGTGGCTCCGTAACCCCACCATGATGACTCCACAGCGCATTGAGACCGCCATGGCGCCCCCATGGAGGCATCGTGGTGGCGCCATGGCGTCTTAACCCCGCCATGGCGGCTGCATGGCGCCTGTGATGGTAGAGCTATGGCACATCCATGGCGCCTCCATGGCGCTCTGAATCTACCATGGCGCCACCATGGAGGCGCTGTGGTGTCGCCATTGCGCTTTCAGTCCGCCATGGCGGCTCCATGGCGCCTTTATAATAGCGCCATGGCGACCTACCATGGTGACACCATGGAGGTACCGTGGTGTCGCCATGGCGCATTCAGCCCGCCATGGCGGCTCCATGGAGATGCCGTGGTGTCACCATGACGCTTATAGCCCGCCATGGCGGCTCCATGGAGGCGCCGTGGTGCCGCCGTGGTGCCTTCATCCCGCCATGGCGGCTCCATGGAGCTTAATACACCAGTCTCCATGGCGCTCTGAACCTATCATGACGCCACCATGGATGTTTTGTGGTGTCGCCATGGCGCTTTAAGTCCGCCATGGCGGCTCCATAGCGCCTTTATGATAGCGCCATGGCGACTCCGTGGCGCTCTGAACGCACCATGGCGACACCATGTAGGCGCCATGGTGTCGCCATGGCGCATTCAGTCCCCCATGGCGGCTCCATGGAGGCCCCATGGAGTCTCCATGGCGCTTGGAAGCAAACACGGCCGCTCCATAACGGCGCCATAGCGTATTCGATGTGCCATGGCGGCACCACGGTGGCTCCATGGTGCCGCCATGGTACGTCGAAGACGCCATGGAGCCGCCGTGGTGTCGCCATGACTACCTCCTAGCGCTATGGAGCCGTCATAGCGGGCTCGATGCGCCACGGCGGCACCACGGAGGCGCCATGGAGCCGCCGCGGTGCCGCCATGGTGGGGTCGAGTCGCCACGGCGGCTCCATGAAGGCGCCGTGGAGTCGCCATGGCGCTTGGAAGCAGACATGGCGGCTCCATCGTGGCGCCATAGTGTGTTCGATGTTCCATGGCGGCACCACGGGAGCGCCATGGCGGCACGGTGTAGCCACCGCGGCGCCGCTATGGCGGGTTCGACGGGACATGGCGGCACCATCGAGACGCCGTGGTGCCGCCATGGCGCTCTGTGCTCCACCATGGAGCCGACATGGCTTCCTCCAAGCGCCATGGAGCCGCCATCGTGGGTACGACACGCCCCGGCACCACGGAGGCACCACTGAGCCGCCATGGGTCGAGTCAGGCGGCTCCATGGAGGCACCGTGGAGTCGCCATGGCGCTTGGAAGCAGCACAAGCGGCTCCACGGCGGCGCCATGGCGGTGCCATAGCGTGTTCGATGTGCCATGGCGGCACCACGGCGGCTCCACGGTGCCGCCATGGTATGTCGAACCCGCCATGGCGTCGCCATGGAGTCGAAGTGGGGCCGCCATGACTATCTCTTAGCGCTATCGAGCCGTCATAGTGGGTTCGATGTGCCACGGTGGCACCACGGAGGCGCCATGGAACCGCCATGGTGCCGCCATGGCACATTGACCCCGCCATGGCGACTCCATGGTGGCTCCATGGCGGCTCTCTGGTGCCGCCATGGCTACCGGCAAGCGCCATGGCGGCACCACGGCGGGGTCGATGCCTCATAGCGGTCCCATCGCGGCTTCATGTCGGCGCCATGGCGGGTTCGGCGTACCATGGCGGCATCATGGTGACGTCGTGGTGGGCTCAAAGCGGAAACACTATGAAGCAGCCATGGAGACGCCATGGCCGGCTCAAAGCGCGATGGAGTCGCCACGAGTCGCCATGGAGTCGCCATGGAAACGCCATGAAGTCGCCATGGAGTCGCCATGAACATGCCATAGAGTCGCCATGGAAACGCCATGACGTCGCCATGAACACGCCATGGAAACGCCATGACGTCGCCATGAACACGCCATGGAGTCGCCATGGAAACGCCATGGAGTCGCCATGGGGTTGCCATGGCCCATGGAGACGCCATGGGGTCGCCATGGCGACGCGATGGTGTTGCGCCATGGAAACGCCATGGAGTCGCCATGGAAACGCCATGAAGTCACCATGGAGTCGCCATGAACACGCCATGAACACGCCAAGGAGTGGCCATGGAGTCGCCATGGGGACGCCATAGCTACGCCATGGAGACGCCATGGAGGCGCCATGGCGACGCGATGAAGTCGCCATGGAGTCGCCATGAACACGCCATGGAGACGCCATGAGGGCGCCATGGCGACGCGATGAAGTCGCCATGAACACGACATGGAGTCGTCATGGAAACACCATGGAGTTGCCATGGCGGCACCGTGGAGTCGCCATGGAGCCCTCATGAAGTCTCCATGGAAACACCATGAAGTCACCATGGAGTCGCCATGAACACGCCATGGAGTCGCCATGGATTCGCCATGGAAACGCCACGAAGTCGCCATGGAGTCACCATCAACACGCCGGAGTCGCCATGGAAACGTCATGGAGTCGCCATGCCGGCACCGTGGAGTCGTCATAGAAACGCCATGGAGTCGCCATGACATTGTGCCATCGTCATGTGAAAAATATGTCGGATATTGTACATCACGCCGTGTGTTAAGCAAGAAGAAAAAATAGCTACGTATGAATAGCAACGTATTACCCCGTTTCTGTCCGCACCTTAGGGCCGTTTTTAACGACACGAGCAAATAGCAAAAAACTTGCTATTTTGGCAACAACAAATTGGCAAGTCTTGGAAAATACTTTCTATCGACAAACACGACGAAATGGCAATAAACTTGCTATTTGACTATTTGAGCCACGGAACGCCTTCAGATTTTTTATCAAACCCCGTACTACAGCAAGGATCAGACAACGAGACGACACCCTCGTCGAGGAATGGGTGGCCTGGAGACGGATCCAAGCATATCTCGTAGGTCCTAGAGGTGGACAGCCCTCCAGGGCGGTCATAGTCACGTGTTCGTTCTCTTGGGAAAGCTGGGGCGACTGCTTGATTGGGGTTTTGACTTGAGCATCAGCCCCAGACGGCACCAGTACCACGCCTACATGCGGTTCGTCACCCGCGCCAGCAACTCCTTCAGCAATGCCGTCAGTCACCATCATCTGCTGTCAGCACCACCGTCTAACCCTCGATATCTTCCTGTGTTGCTGCAACGATATCATTGGAAATAGCAAATTTGACTTTCCAAAAACTTGCCAACGAACAGATACGGAAATATCCGAAAAAAAACTTGGCAAGTTTTTTGCTATTTTGGCAAATAAAACTTGCCAAAAAATGGAAATTTAGCAATTTATTTGCTAAATATGCGTCGTTAAAAACGACCCTTACAAAGAAGGCGTGTGCCGCTTCGACAACAAAAACTTGCCATAAGCTTATGCGCCCCCGGGCGAGGGAGGTGTTCCGGCGGTACAAAGTATGATGTTGCAGCGACACCAGAAACGATGTTCCGGCAGTCCCAAACGATGATGCTGCGGCGACCTCATATATGATGTTCTGGCAGTTCCAACTGTTGACGTTGCAGCGAAAGCAAACGCGATATTCCAGCGGCCTCAAAGGATTATGTTGCAGAGATCCCAGATGTGGTGTCCCGGTAGTCCCAAACGATGATGTTGTGGAAATCTCAGAGGTCGTTTCTCCGGAAATATAAAATCATGATGCAAGTACTCCATACTACAGTGACTCAATCCCGGAGGATGTCTCTCCGACGACCCCACGATAGTTATGCGGCGATTCCGAATTCCGCGTCCCGGTAATCGCACGACAAGCGACCCCGGGGGACACGATGTTGCTTCAGTGTCCTTGATGAGGAAAATGGCGATCCCGGGTATTGCGTCGCTCCCGTGATTCCAGACAATATTTCCTTGATGCGGGGGTTCAGGTGCCCTTAAAACTGGAAGCTTCCGTCAAAATCCTGGTCGAAGTTGATGGGTGGCTTCTCGTCGTCCATCACACTTGCTCTCCGACGCGTGCTACGATAGAGATAGCACTTTTGGCTCAAAACATTTCTGAGTGAAGGGAAGAGGCTCCTTAACCCATAATGGTCGGAATTCCATGTTTGTGTTGCAATATACTTCTCTGGATCGTTAGGCCAGGAGATTGTGCGTCGGGTAGCACTTTGTTCTTCATCTAAGATCAGTTTTCCGGGTGACGTATAGTGCTCCTGAAGCAAGGAGCGTCAGAAAAGGCATGGCGTATCTCTATCGTAGCATGTTTCCTGCCGTTGTTCTTGGCGAGCATAGCGCAGCCGCTCATGCAGTGCCCCCTCTTTGCGACAACATAAGTTTCCTCGGTCAGCCTAACCTGACCTTCCATTGCGGCAAACATGCCCGGAGTCTTGTGTGCTGAGTATGGAGCACGCCGTCTTGTGCTGAGACAGCCCGTCGGCGACGTAACACAGCAATCCGGAGAACCTCAAAGCAGGCCTCTCTCTGCCGAAGTAGCAGCAGCTCAGGCCTCAGGCATACATAATCGTTGCTCGACATTCCCGATGGACCGCCGCGATACCTCCATGTGCCAAACGCGTTCGTAGACTCCGACCATATATAGGAATGCCCGCAGGAAAAAAGCGTGGTCAACGAACTATTGATAGTTTGCTTGCTGTGGGGCAAAGGTGGAAGAAGATGGGGAGAAATATGGAGACGAGGTTGACGAAGTGAATGGATTCCCCTGGCCACCTCGACAAGGTACGCGCGCTACGGTTAGACTTACCGTGCGGGCTGTTGTGCTGACCGACCCACAGCAATATATCTTGACGTGGACATTGATTTCCTCAGCAAGCGCGCGAGGAGCGTCTTTCCGCAGTGCAAATCTAGACTCACTCTCAAGTAGCGGCACCTTCTTGTCACTGTTACCCCTGCCTATCGACCATGGACTGAGTTCGTGGTGGAGTTGGGTCAAATGGCAGTGCGTTGACACAACGCACCAATTCCTGATTCACGGCGGTTCGCATCCCATTTCATATTGGTGCTGCTCTACTGCTACTCGGACTGTTGATCGACTGCTGGTCGTCCGATCGCGGTGGGCAGCCAGGGCTTAGCTGGGGGGACCACAGGAGGAGGAGTGAACAGAGGGGGGAAGGAATGGATAGGCTGTTGTTGATCGCCCGGTAGCGGGTAGAGAGATCATGAAACGGCTTGAACCGAGCTGTTAGAAAGGTCACGCCTGAGTTAGACTTCATCGGACAGGCGGACGGACGGGCGGACCGACGAAAAATGTACATGCAAAATAGAGACCCCAACTGACACTGGGGAAATGCCACACGTGTATTGTATCAGGAACAGCAACTGCTGCTGCAGAGGGACAGATGCAAACGAACGTGGCAGCCGTATCACAGAGTTCATGGAGGACAAGCAGCGCCTGTTCCTATAAATGGTAGGTCGCGCCTGCAAGAAGGGTCGGGGAATTGGGAATGGCCCACGGTTATTCCGGGTGACAAATCGTTGGGCTGTGATACTCGCAGCTGCGGTACGTTTTGAAAGATTGTCTACGTACCGTTTCACACAACGGCCTTCACGCATCCAATCCGCAGTTATTAATAGTTGGAATGGATGAAATTAATCGGAGCAAAAAAAGAGTTGCTGTGCGTCCGCGCACAGAAAGCGGTGACACAGCACAGGTGGCGCCAGCGGCGCCCCCAACAACACCAATACTGTTTCAACAACCAACTTCTAAAATACTTGTATTACTGCCTCACTTACTACCCCAACAGCACTGACTCAGCACCCTCAACAACGACAGCACAGCTACATATCGACACCCACAACAGCACTGGCCCAAAACCTTGAACAGCACACTGCTGCAACACTCTCAACAGACTGCTATACGCCTCATCACCCTCGACATAACTGCCTAAACACCCTCGGTGTACTGCCTCAACACCCGCAACAAACTGCCTTACTAAATAGGCTGTAAACTGTGTGTTCTTCCCTTCGACCTTATTTGCTATTTTAGTATTGCCTTATGCTCGGTACGCCTGCTGTACGATAACACAGCAAAAAAGCTCGGGCGATAAGGATAGCATGCAAGCGCTACGACTGTCTACTCCTCCCCCGTCCCCACTACGGATCATGCCGGCAGAGTCTAGATACTAGGGCCGCCTTATCTGGAGCCCGCAGCAGCACCGCCGTGATGGCACTGCCGTACGGCAAGACACTATTCGACCTACGAGTAGTAGTATACCGCAACACCAACGTGTAAAAATAAAGCTACGTATTTATAAAAACGAAAACAAAGCATAGGAACGGGAGTAAATGAGCAACCGAGCAACTTCGCACACGCTAGCGTTGCCTGTCTCCTCTCTCGCCGTCTTTGGTTGTTTTGGCTCGCCGAGGAACCCACCGAGATCGCTCACCACAACCCACCTCTCAAAAGTATAAAGCAAAAACAAAACAGAAACCGCCTGCTAGGCTTCCACTGCCACCACTCACCCACCCACCCACCCACCCACCCGCTTTGCTTTACGAACCGCGCGGCCTGTCTCCAACCGGCACCTCTGGAGGGCGCGACTAAACATCATCATATTGATAACTACTTCGCTCGGCTTCGAAATCTTCCGGATCGCCAGACTGCCGGACCTAAGCAGACTAAAACTACGTTCAGACAAACGGACAAGAGAGCCGTAGTGCCAGGTCCAGAGTTCCTACTCTTCCACCAATCAGAAAAGTCCTTGAAAAAAATGGATAAAACCACAAAAAAAACTGGGGGCACAATTTAATATTATTGATACTACAGTCGTGGACACATCCGTTCATCGACTCTTAACTTGTTCCTTGCGCCCACCACCAAAACAAAAACCGTACCTCTTCAACCTCCTGAAGCTTCTTCAGGTAGTTGCTACTGCTATAGTCTAGTCTTACTTCACCACGGGACGACGGACGATGCCTGTCTTTGCCCATCCATCCAATCCAATCAAACTCAATCGCATAAAACGCAATCACAACTATCAAGCAAACGAAGCCGACAACTCGTGCGCTGAGTGCCAGTGGGAAGCAAAACCTTCCCGCCCACCCGCTCGCGAGCACTCTACTGCATTGCACTGCTGCTATATGTCGGTAACGCGAAGTGCACTGTGCGCAACCGCAACAAAAGAAGCAACAGCAGTCGCGCGCAATCCGTACTCGGCGTTAAAAACGACGGAGCACAACGACCACCACCCGCTGTGCAGTCCAGTTCGTCAATCAACCAATCAATCCATCAGTCAACCGATGAATCGATGAATCAATAAATCAATAGACCAATCCATCAATCCATCAACCAATCAATCCACCAGTCAATCAACCGATCAAATAATCAGCAAATCAATCAATCAACCAACAACCCACATCATCATTCAACAAATCCACCAGCCAACCAATCAATCAATCAACCAATCAATCGTCCAAAAATCAATCAACCAACGCACTTGAAAAAAGAACAATACTGCTGTCTACTGCTGACAACAGCAAAGAGAAATATACTGTTGACAGCAGCAGCAGCAGCAACGCCTGCAGCAGTACAGGCGAGTAAACCATACCCGTACGAGCTACCTGGCACACAGCCCTCCGTTTCCACAACAAACGTCCAAAGGTGCGGTCAGGTCGGGTCATCCTATGCCGGCGAACTCCTATAAAGAGCAAATATGCTGCATAAGAAACCGCGGTTTGAGCCCTTGAATGGCCATCTCCCTACATTAAAACTAGTACGTTAAGGTCGAAAGAGGCCATGATGCCAAAAAAACGGTCTCTTTGCACCATCTTTGAACAGTTAAGACCCGCACTTGGTTTCTCGGTTGCATACCGGCAACGAAACTATTCTTAGGTTTTGGTAGGGAGTGCAAAAGGTGTATACACGTGGAAATGCACGCATGCACGCGCAAACACATATATACGTACACCCTTTTGTTTTTTTTTGTTTGATATTTTAATGTAAATAATGCAAGGAAAAACGCGACTTGCTCAACAAGTCGCCCGAAAATTCTTAGACTCAAGTCAACGGAGATACTGAACAAAATCCCTGAACAACAGGAGCTCAAGCGTTATTTGTACCCATTCATGGGCGGATTAAACAAACACACACATACGCACACAGTTACGTCGCTAGACAAGGTCGATTGCCGCTAGCTAGGCAAGACTTCGCCACGTACGGTAGTAGTAGTAGTAGTCGATGAAAAACCCCGCTCGACAAGATTTGGCTGGACAAGAGGTCGCTCGACAAGAGGTCGCCAAACAAGTAAATCGCAGGATTAAGAAACATTACCGGGTATGCTAGACACGAAGCTGTTGCACAAATAATGCCCTAGAATAGACTACTCGCCCAGCCTAGTCTAGCCTAGACCAGACAAAAGGCCGCTCGATAAAAAAATCGCTGGGCACGAAGTTGCACGACAAGAAGCCGCCAGTCGATTCTTTGGTAGCTAAAAGGGTCGTTTCGAGCCAAAATCGCACGCGCTCGACAAAAACCCTGCTGACAAAAAGACGGACGCTTACCATACACAAGGAGGTCGCTACACGAGGGCTTGAATAGACGAACAAACAAAAAAACGCTATTGATAGACTAAAATACCGCTACGTAGACATAAAACCCCGCTACGTACAGCGAGCACAAGTAGAAAAGGCTTGCTGAACGAGGTATCTCGAGACAAGATTTTCGCTACGAATAGACGAAAACAACAGGTACGTAGACAAGCTGTCGCCATAAATAGAAGAAATTCGCTAATAGACAACACGCTATCACGGGAAACAATCGCCGCCACTCCCCCCCCCCTCCATCCTACCTGGCGAGCGCGGGGGCAAAAAACAAAAAAACAGTTCCAAGGTCTCCTCCATACTGGGGCTTGAAACAAAAACCGTCTCTCAAAAAAATTTGGCAGCAACGCGCATACAATATACCCCTTTTTTAACCGGAAATGTAAAGGACATTTAATTGGCCACAAAAGTTTCAAACACACCGTAAATTTACGACAAGACCAATACATTCATTGCAAAGGTGGGACACCCTGCCCAGTGCGAAAACGCAAAAAAAAAAAAAAAGTTCCTGACTGTTGTGAAGCAATTCCAGCAAAACACGCTGAGACCTCTAGTAGCACACGCGCGGCGGCCACCCTTGGGCGCGTGCGATCGTAAAGGTGGGGGAGGGGGGGGGGGCAGTGGCAACGCCTCCATTTCTGTGATTTCTATTTTCTGCGAACCACCACAACAATATGTATTCGCGCAGCGTCAACGTGTGATGGATGTAGAGGACAGGACATGACATGACTCGATCTCACCCTCGGCTATCGAAACTTATCTTAGCTTTTTCCAGAGTCGTGGATGTCGTGTACCTCTTGCCCCGTCCTGACTTCAAAAGCACACTAGTGCAGAACAAAACACTAGTGTAGAACATCTACCGAGGACAGCCCAGTGAGCAGCAGATGTCGATAAAAACCATCAGTAGGCCACCCGAACCCCTTGAAACAAAAAATGAATACCTGGTAAAAACTCTCTCACACCAGAGAGGCGCGGCCACTTTTTTTCGCTCTACACCTAAAAAACATTTACACCTATATAGAGCTGATACACCTACCGCTACATCTACCACAGCTTCCCCGAAAGCGCGCCCACCCGAGAACAAACCTACAGAGTAGTTTACGCGCGATAAGGACAAAACGAAAACACAGAACGAAAACATAAAACGAAAACACAGAACGAAAACACAAAACGCAAAGCAGAGCAGAGCAAAGCAAAGCAAAGCAAAGCAAAGCAAAGCAAAGCAAAGCAAAGCAAAGCAAAGCAAAGCAAAGCAAGAAGCCAAGCCAAGCCAAGCAAAAAACTAAACACGAAAGAAAAACTCCCGCAACAAGCTCGAAACTATCAGAGCTAACCAGCAAAGTTCAACAAGCAACAAGGCCAACCGCCATTGAAGCAACTTCCGCTCCGGCCACTCCCCTCGGCTAATGCTATGGTACTTGTCGGAACCCCCCCCCCCACCTCAAATACCGCCTCCTCGCTCACTCGGGGTTGGAGACGGTGGTCGCAGCCACGACGTCACCGTCAGAGATGCTTCGACGGCCGCTCTCTCGAGGGCGAACCGGGGCGGAGAGGATCGAAGTCTGACGGGAGCCTCTGGGAAAGGAGGTTGGATCGCTCGATCCCACTCGAAAGAGTCCCTGCAGAGCGGGAGAAGGGGTGGCGAGCGCCGCAAACGGGAACAAGAACAAGTGATGTCATGTTGTCATCCAAGGTTTGACGTAAAAACTCTAGCCCGTGTGATCGCTTGCCGTTGGACGACGTACGTTCACCGCAGTTCAGTTATCTCTCTGATTGACACAAAATACAAATAAATAATGAGTGTTCTTGATACAATGGGGGGGGGGGGGGGGGGGGGGGGCGGGGGTGACACTTGACGTCATCAAAATCTGACCCCACTTTCCCTACTATCGCGGGAGGCATCTCTCCACAATCGCGGTGGACGGGGCGCGGGTCGAGGGCGAGGGAAAAAAGCAAAACATGCACGATATCTCACCATGACCATCTGCCCTAAAGGCGAGTTCACGGCGTTCGGCGAACCGCGGTCCCCAGAGTGTTCGCCGCCGCCACCGATGTCGGACTCCTCAACACCGCCACCGCCACCGCCGCTGCCGCCGCCGCCGTCCCCGCCGACGATACCACCCTGACCGCCGCCCGGGCCCCACTCCCGCTCCCGTACCCGCCCACCCGCCTTCTCCCCGGCTGTGGCCCTCACCTCCAACCCCGCCCCCTTGTCCGCGCTCGCCGGACCCATTCCGATCAAGGACGCCCACATCCTCCCGGAGGACTTGTTGTCATTCGCCATTACCTCTTTCCGGCTCTCGCCCGCGGCCGAAAGCCCGTTCATCTTCGAGACGCCGGGTCCGGTGCTCTGGCCACCCTCCTGCTCGCGGCGCATCGGCGACCGCAGCGGCGACAGAACTCCGCTCCCGAGGTTCGCCGCAATGGCTCCCGCGGCCGCGCTCTCCCCGCCGGACGACGACCGCGCGTACTCCTCCTCCTCCGAGTCGCTACTCCTCCGCCCGACCCGCCTCCCCCCCAGCGGGTACCCGGCGCTTTGCCTCGCCCTCGCCCTTCTCCCGATAACATCGCCGCCGACTATGCCCATGCCACCGCCGGCTCCTATCCCCCCCCCCACCCCCAACCCCACCCCCCCGCCACCGCCGCCTCCACCGCCTCCTAATACATCACCGTCCCCATTGTTGGTCGAACACTTCGATCGCAGCTGCGCTGAGGTCAGCAGTACCCTCCTCTCGGTCTTCCTATCGAGACGCTCCTCGTCCTCCCCCAGGGAAGCGGTACGGCGCGACCGGAGCCCCCTGCCGGCGGCGCCTCCACCAACGCTACCACCAACGCTGCCGCCGCCACCACCGACACCCGCGCCAACGCCGCCGCCGCCCGCGGGATAGACCCTGGGAGGCCGGGCCGCCGACCCACCTTTATCCCCGCCCCTCCCGCTCAGCCCAGCTGCCGAGGTGTCCCTCTCTTCGGATGACGACGAGCGAGCCCTTACCCACTCCGCTGGGGCCAGCGGAGGCCGGGAAGGGGAAACGCCTCCAACGCCACCACCACCACCACCACCACCGCTACCGCTACCGCCACCACTGCTGCCGCCGCTACCGCCAACACCGCTACCGCTACCGCTACCGCCGCTACCATAGCCGCCAGTACCGCCGCCGCTGCTGCTCCCGTAGCCACCGCTGCCAACCCCACTAGTGTCCACCCTGTAAGCTGTGCTAATCTTAACGTGGCCAGAGCCGGCGCCGGCGCCTGCGCCTGCAGCGGCGGCGCCGGCGGTGTGGTGGTGTGGAGGCGGGGTCAGGGCGGGGCTCGTGGAGAACCTTTTGCCACCGGTGGCACTGTTGCCACTTGTGGCACTGACGGTGGCGGCAATTTTGGCGGTGGCGATGGTGGCCGTGGTGGTGGTGGTGGCGGCAGCGACGAGAGGCGAGTTGGGATGGGAGGCGAGGATCGACTTTCCGTTGGCGATGGACTGAGAGGGAGGGAGTGGGTCACGGGGGAGGGCGGGGGGGGACGGATAAAGGGGGGGGACGGGAAGGGGGAGAAGAGCGGTAGAGGGCTGGAGCCCGTTAGGGAGGTGGGAGAAGGGGGGGCCACGTGGAGGGCAGGAGAGGAACGCACCCCGGATAAGATGTGCTTTTGGTGGACATCGGGCGAGAACCAACCGAGAAAAAACAAAAACAAAACAAAAGTGGAGCATAAAAGGACAAGAAGCACCACGGAGGGGGGGGGGGGAGGGGATGGGGTGCGGGGGGGGGCGGGTTACGAGGGGGGTAGCGCGTGGCGAGTGAGGGGGAAGAAAGGGTGGAAATTCACACAAGCAGGAACATTATGTTGGGTTGACGGTCTTTAGTCTAGTTTTGACCCGTCAGAGTCTCTTTTGACACAGTATACTATTTTTAGTGTGGGAGTCAGTTTCTTGACGGCTGTCCTAGACAGCTGTGCGTCAAGAGGCAAGAGCGTCAAGCACCGCATCATACTCGACGCAGGGGCAGCAGGTAGGACAGACACGCCGGGAGGGAGGGGGGGGGGGGGGTACTGGTACTTCATTTCAATGCATGGCCGCAGTCGTATGGCCATAAACCCTCGCATCCCTACGTACAATGCCGGGATGGAGCATGTCGGGTTTTCACCAACCAGACATTGCTAGCACCAAGCCTTGCGAAGCGCCGTGAGGTGTTGGGCAAGTCGCATGAAGGGTGAGCTGCATCCTACTAAGAACACACCGCTTGTGAGGCGGACTTTCTTGCATATGGATGGGGGGGGGGGCAACCGACCTCCGCAAAGAGCAGCGCTGTGACTGTGTGAAGCAATCATCGGAGAGCAGCGGGCGCAAACGGGACGCCCCAGGCAGGGAGAGAGCAGGGTAGGGGAAGCGCAAGGGGCGCTGGGACAAGAGAGTCCTCCATTGTCAAGAACCTTTCCTCGCTCTCTTTTTATTCGTAAGCGATTCGGAGGGGGGTGTACGATTCGGGGGGGGGGTATCCACGACCTGGCTTAACCACTGCAACCATTTATTTGGGACATTATTTCAGTAGTGTAAGGCTTAACGTTGGACCTGCTTTACATCATGAAAAGTCACCGGAATGTAGTCCACAAACAAAATTGACGGAAAAAACAAAACGACCGTCGGTCGCAGCATCGACAGGCACCAAAAACAGCCTCCGGGCGAAATGGGGTGAACAGCATGAAAAATGAAGTGTCCACGCTACGTACGGCCAACATAAACAAAAGACGTTCAACACCGATACCTCCAGCGAACACCAATCAAACGAAAAAATACTAACAACACTACGAGTACCACTTACCAACACCATTCTCAAGACCACCACCACCACCAACACCAACCAGCAACAACAACACACAAAAAAAATGGAAAACAAAACAACAGACCATCCAACTCCCGAATCGATAAAGTACCTTCCTCAGGAGGTCGTTCTCCTTCCTCAGCTGCGCGTTCTCGGTTTCCAAGTGAGAGAGGCGGTCCACCATGCTCCACCCGTTCAGAAACGCCTTCCGCTGAGCGACCTGCCACTGCCGCAGCCCCTTGCCCCCCACGATGGGAAGCGCATCTGCATCAAAACATTCGGATTGAATCCATACGGCCGGGCAGAGAGAGAGTCAGATGGACGGGGCACGCTCGCTCGCAGACCGTTGAGATAACACCCAAACCTCAATCGCGGTTTTGATCGCTATATATCCCTTACACAGCAGTACGCGACAGATGTTAAGAATTTGATAACTAACAAATTTTGAGACGTGAGATTTGGGGGGGGGGGGATAAGAATGTGACCTCTTTGTCAGGGGCGTCCAGAAAAAAGAGAAAACGACACACCACACCCCCAGAGATCGGAATAGAAAACCGTTGCAACTGTTGTGATCACATGAAGAAATAAGAATATGGAAACAAAAACTCCTTATTTTCATTTTTTTCACTTAGTTTTAGTAACCCCCCCCCCCCCTAACGAACAAAAAATTATGTGAGATGTCGAAAAAAAAAAAACGACCACCCTCGTCTTTGTAGTGAAAATAGTGCGGAACACACGAACACACCCAACCCAGCCTTACGTAAAGTAAGAGATTCTTACCATCTGTCGCTTTCCCTTATATCCCTTGCATCCCCTAAAAGGACGTCCCGAAAGGGGCTACCACTCTGTTCCGAAATATAAGCGCCGTTTGTATTGAATATTAAGATACAAACGTTGTTTATATTTCGGAACATATTTTGGTATATATATAAGAAACAAAATTAAAAGTGCCTTTGGCTCCTCACCAGATAATAGGTTGCCGTCGAGGAGAAGAAGAGAGATGTGGTGCAGCCGTCCGAGCTCGCACGGGATTTCACCTGCGCCGTCCCACCGAAAACGTGCGAGAGCGGGCGGGACAAAAAAAAAAAAAAAGCCTTCGGTCAACTCATGGGGAGGGAGGAAGGGAGGGAGGAAGGGAGATATATTTCAACTGCACCAAGCGATAACAGCCCCGTCCCGAACGAAAAAAACAACAACACGACTACTCGTAGTGAAAAAATACGCACATCAGCAGCCGTCTGTCTCCGTTTTTAATTTCTGTCACCGTCCCCGTGCAAAAGGAAAAGAACAAAAAAACGTTTTCATTTTTGTTGTGCCCGCCTTGATTGGTTGAAATGGGGCAAAAAGAAGGAAAAACGAACCACAAAAACATATAATTTTTACCCGCCTTTTTTTATTGGTTGAATTCGGTTTTACTCGCCTTGGATCGGTTGAAATGATTTCACCCGCCTTTGATTGGTTGAAATGTATGTACAGGTTCACCCGCCTTTTTGATTGGTTGAACTGATTTTACCCGCCTTTGATTGGTTGGTTGTTATGAGAGGCGCCGGCCGGCCTATGCATGGCGCCGAGACGAAAACGCGGCCAAGCGAACTCCTGGGCACCCCGGATTATAGCAAAAAACAAGAAAACACAAGAAAACACACAAACATAAGTGTATGAGGCGTTTCGACCCGTTCGAGCCTAATCTCGCCGCGTTTAATCACCGGCCTCACCGACAAGCTTGTTCCTGCTGAGGATAAGCATCTCCAGGCTGAACAGCTGGCCCAGCTCGGGAGGAATGCTCCCTGGACGATGAGCGGGTAGAGGGAGAAGAAAAATAAGAAAACACGCCGCATACATTTCTTGAGGTTTCCTTTTGTCACACTATGATATGAATAGCCGTCGTCCAACAACGTTGTGATGAAGTTTCTTGACGTCACACTCTGTGCGATAATAATAGCCGTGGTTAACATTATGATATTGGCAGCAGTGGTAAAATGTTTCCCATCATAAGAGAACGGAAGGAGGGGGGTGATATCACGGTATGCCTCGTATTGTCGAAACCCAGCGCGTGCAATGCTCTCTCGCGGCGGTTTATCTCACACATCTACGATCTCTAATCATCCTATCACATCATGAGTCCTTCTGGAGGGTCGGTTCGTATAGTTACAACACAATCAGCAGCAGCAGCAGCAGCAACAGCAATAGCAGGTCGCTGCAACAGCAACCGAAAAAAGCAAAAACAACAACAACAACAACAACAACAACAGCTGACGTATTTCCCACCGGGTCATGGGCATACTCTTCTAAAAAAAACAGCGGCGAAAGAGAAACGTTCGAGATGGTTTACGTTTCAGACTTTTCTTGAAAACAGAGCCGACCGAAAGCTCACCTGTCAGTTCGTTCTCCGAGAGATCTAGCCGCTCCAGCCAGCTCAGCATGCCCAGTTCGCTGGGGATAGGCCCTGGAAGAGCACGGCAAGAAAAACAGGTGAACGGGGACCACGGTTTTTGACCCCGTTGACAGACCGCCCCGCTACACGAATCCTAGTATTTTTAGGCCAAAACAGGTATTGACGCGTCAAGTGTGCTATATAGGAGACCCCGGTTTGACGGGACCCGTGACTGACCGCCCCTACACTAAACCTAGTATATTAAGGCCAAAACAGGTCTTGACGCGCCAAGTGTGCTATATAGGAGACCCAGGTTTGACGGGACCCGTGACTTGACCGCCCCCTACACTTAAACCTAGTATGTTAAGGCTTCGACAAAAGTCCATGACGCGAGAATATGCTGGGAGATGGCGTTTTGGCTGACTGCTCCCCTTCACTACGAAAAACCAAGTGTATTTGGGCCTAAAGAGGCTTCGACTGACGCGGCCAACATGACCGATCTCCTATTCATATTATACATGAAATGACATGTTTCGACAAACGGGCACCACGCGCAAGGAGAACTCCGGGCAGCCACAAGCACAACGGGGCAACCAAAAAAACAAGGCGCGCGAGATTAGGTACCGCTGGCGCCAACAAACAGTATCGCTTAGCTATCTCTCTCCCTGTACCTCCTACCCTTTCACACTGCTACCCCCTGCTCCCTTGTTTTATGCCTGGTCGGTGAAACCCCGACGTCCTCCGTCCCAGCATTCGTAGGGGTGCGAGGGTCTATGGTCATACGACTACGGCCATGCATGAAAATGAAGACTTACACCCCCCCCCCGGTAGTACACTCGCACTGAAGGCGATATGCCCCCCCCCCGGTCTCGTTGCCAACCCCCGCCCACCCCCGTCCCGCTGGCCTATAGTACAGTCTTTAGATTAGTCTTCGGACAAGTCTTCAGACCAGTCTTCAGACCAGTCCTCAGACCAACCAGCATTTGTTTACACCTATTTTTTGTTTTCTCTTATCAAATAGGGGATACTCGTTCGTAGGACTTTAATACTATATTTCCCCCCCTCGCTGAAAGTGGTCTATAGGTAGTACCGGAAGTTCGGGGAAATACCTTGTTGGCGGTAGCGCGCGCGACAGGGGGGGGGGGGGGGGGGGGGGGGGGGGGGCGGGGTTGCATACAAAAACACGCCTCTCACCGCTGAGTTTGTTGCTGTTGAGGAAGAGCACCTTGAGGCTGGATAGGGCGCACAGTCCTGGCGGCACATCGCCTTCTCCGTGAAAAAAGCAGGCACCAGCAACACATACGCAACACATACAAAGTACACCCAAAATCCGACCGGAGAAAGAGAAGGGGGGCCGGGGGGCGGGGCGGGGGGGGAGGGGGAGGGGGAGAAGGAGAAGGAAAAAGAGGGGGTGGGGGGGAAGGAGAAGGGGGAGGAGGAGAGGGAACCAGAGGAGGAGAGGGAGAAGGAGGCAAAAGGGAAAGGGTAATAGGGGCGACGTCACACAAGGGAGGCGAGCACAAGTCATATCAGCAACCACGCGCATGCTGCAACACAAACAACACTGACCGGCTAGCGGTGGTCTAGGGGAGACACAAAGAGCCACAAGTCTGGAGGGAAGCACGAGGCCGAGGGCGACAGACTCCACTCGAAAACAGCAAAACACGCCTGCAGCAGCCGTCAACCGAATCGTGGTGACGCGTCAAATTTCGAAAAGTGCCCCCCACGGGCCTAAAAGAGACCCTCCTACACTCCCATCAGCAACATAAAGACAATTTCGACTGAATGTTGATATAAAAACGATCATTTCTATTCCGGGTCAGAACGGTACCAGGTATCAAGGGTACGCCAGGGTCCCCTCAGTACAACCTTAGTGATTTAACGCCAGTCATGACTCGAAAACTGCCCATCTGATACGTGGTCAAATTCCATACGCCTCTGGACGAAAATTATACCCTCACGGTTGAAGCCTGAAGTCAATACGTATATTTTAGTTTCTGAATTCGGGGAGACGAAACGAAACGGGCTTTATAATTCCGGCGAGAGTGTTTGTCTAACGCGGAACATATATAGAAACCAGGCGTATAAATAGTAAAAATACTGGAATAGATAGGTGTTTGTGTATGTCATGGGTCCTGCTTACTACAAGTAGTCCCCAGTGATAGCACCCCACGGGCCTCAAAAGGGTGTCTCCTAAATATACAACAGTTACAGTTTACCCTACCAGGCGTATGTCTTGCACGCCGGGGCCTCCTACGTACAACCTTAAATTGTTTTGAACCTGTTACTGCTGTACGCCAGCCATGACCCAAAAACTGCCCATCTGGTAATTAGGTGGTCAAATATAAATATAGCTGGTACTCGTAGTCTACAGCAGTGGTGGTGGTACCCCACGGGCTTAAAAAGAGGTCTCCCACAGAACTATAGACTATGGTATACGCCAGTCGTGCCTAGCCATCTGAGTTGCCTCCACAGGATGGGAGGTGTAAGTCCCCAACCATTGACCTGCCGCAGCTGTGGCAACAACGCCGCCGAATCACAACAGATGGGATTACGTGCGCAAGGCGCAAAACACAAACAAACAAAAAACAAGTCAAGGACAAAGAACAAGAACAAGAACAAAACAATACAAGACAAAAACACAACAACAAATCAAACAAAACAAAACAAAAAAGAACTCCAACCCAAACGAAGCAAGCGGTTGAGTCACCTGATAAGCGATTGCCATCTAGCTCGAGCCTCACGAGACCCGTCAAGTCGGCAAGCTCCAGGGGTATGTTACCTGCCAAATCAGGGTAAAAGCGGAGGCAGGGGGATTCGCCGTTGTAAAAAAAAACCATCAAACCCGATGGCGTGCCTTCGACACAGTAAAATCGAAGCCCGAGATCGAGGGAAACAGTAGCAACGGCAGTAGCAGCGACAGCAACAGCGGCAGTAGCAGCGACAGTAGTAGTGGCGGCAGTAATAGCAGCAGTAGCGATGGCGGCAGCAGTAGCAGCAGTAGCGATGGCGGCAGCAGTAGCAGCAGTAGCGATGGCAGTAGCAGCAGCAGCGATGGCAGTAGCAGCGGCAGTAGCAGCCAGTACAGAACACCGGTACGAGTTGGCCCAGCTTCGAAAAAGTGGTCGATAGGCCACAATATTAGCATGATAAAGTCCTCAGTAAATATGCATTCCGAAAAAAATCCGAGAAATTTCCCAGGCGGTGCGGTCGGGGATATATAGGGTTTTATAGACTAAAATTAATATATATTTCAACCATGCTATCGAAGCTAGGCCAAGGTCTGCACAGTCAGTCCTCGTAGCAGCGGCAGCAGCAGTGGCAGTAGGAGTAGCAGCAACAGCAGCAGTAGCGGTGGTATGGCAGGAAGGAAGAAAACGCCGGCAACAAAAAAGGGAAAGAGGCCAAAAACGAGTACACCTGCTCCGTTTGGAGCCAAATAACGGTACACGGCTGGAGCAAATGGAAAACACACCCCACAAGCCCTGTGATCGGCCAAAAAAAACACAACAGCAGTACCTATTTCTGCTACTGTAGAAAATATCCCATGTACCGCTTGTCCTACATATTAATACGTAGCGTTTTCTTTGTTTACTTGCGGTAATTATTTAGTAATTTAGTTATTGTGGACCCATTCACTATTCCACGCTTGCTTACAGAGTTAGTTATCGCCTTGATACCTTTTTTTGGTCTCAACCGAAAACAAAAACCTGCCCAACACCACCAGTACTGGAGCCGCTCTGTTGACCTTCCTACCGCACGGAGCTGCCAACGTTATGTCAGCCACCACCAGCCACCGCGCGCTCCGATACCTGGTAGCTACAAAAAAGCGCAGGAAGGATGAATGCCAACGACCGCCCATCGATCGACATCGGTTCACAACATGGTCTTATTTTGTTTTCAATCACCTGAGAGTGCGTTCCCGCTGAGCACGAGCTCCTCGAGGCGCATGAGACTACCGAAAGCCTCAGGAATTGGGCCTGCGGGCAAAACAAAGTCAAAGCGCGCACAGCCAGCACAGCACAGCAGTGTAGCACAACAAATAAAGCGTATATACATAGCGTGTATCAGGTATAGCACAGCAGCATATCACAGCACAGCAAATCGGGCGAAGCGCAGCACAACATACCAACAAGAACAAAAAACGTCGCGTAGAACAGCGCAGCACAGCATAGCACAGCAAATGAATCGTACAGCCGTAGCGTAGTACAGCACAGCACAGCACAGCACAGCGTGGCAAAACACATACCACTCTGTCCCAAAATATAAGGATCGCTTATATTGAACATTACTGTACGAATGGTACTTATATTTTCGTAAAGAGTGATACATTATGGCGTAGCATAGCATAGAACAGCGTGGCGTGGTGGGAGGGGCGGGGGGGGTGGTGAGAAACACCGCCGCACGCCGCGAATAGGGGGCAGGGCGGGCAAGGGTGGACGAGCCGTAGAGCCGCCGCCGCCACTACCGCGTGGACGCTGACCGACCGACGGCTGCAGCTATCGAAATCGAAACAGGCAGCTAACCAAAACAGCCAGCCAACCATAGAGCAAGCCAATCAAACAGCCAGTCAATCAAACAGCCAGCCAACAAAACAGCCCAGCCAATCAAACAGCCAGGAAGGCCTCGGGCGAAAGCAAAGATGTCGACGCCGGCACGGACCACACACACACACACATCCACGTTCCGCAAGTCGTGCGGCGTGTCTGCAAAGCCCCGCCGTCGGCTACCACTAAAGCGAGGTAGTTCGACTAATTCGGCCATAGGATGTGGGGGGGGGGCGGGGGGGGGCTGTACTCATTGTTGTGCACGGCCCGTATCATGATGACCATAGACTCGATCCCTACATGCCGGGACGGATTGCGGTTGGGAGTTTTCACCAACCAGCAGACATTGCTGCACCAGCGCGAAACGCGTGGGGGATATTGAGCGATCGCATGCGAGGGTGAGCTGCATCCTGCTAAGAACCGCCTCTGAGGCGGACTTGCATTGACGACAGCCATCAATGAGTTAATTTAATTTCTGGTGGCACTTCCGGAGACAGCAATGGGTTTACTATGTCAATGCTCGCGAACCGCTTACCATATTAACACTACGTGTTACGGACCATTCCCTTGTGTTTACGGAGCAAAGTTCTCCACCCGCAAAATGATTCATACTTCGACCTCCAGCTTTGGTGGACGCCAAAAAATACATAAAAAAACGGCACACTGGTTGTCTAGCTCACGCAGCGAGTGGCTTGTTTTACAGCGCTCTTGCAAACCAGACGCAACCCCAACTATAAATATACTCTATATTTAGATTGGGGGGTACAAAAGCTCCGCCGTCGGCTACCATAAAGCGACGGTAGTTCGACTAATTCGATAGGATGTGGGGGGGGGGGGGGGGTACTTATTTCATAGAATGGGAGGCGGGCCATAAAACGGTGGGGGGGGGCAGAGAAGAGGAATGTTACTCGCGGCGAGAACGGGGGAAAGGCAGGGGGGGGAGGGGGGGGGGTGCCCTCGGCGAGTCGTCAGCAAATATGAATATCATATCAACAGGAGACCGCGGTTTGACCCCTTGATTGGCCGCCCCTCGTACCCTAAAACCATTAATAGTACATCAAGACCCTGCCGCGCCTAAAACGATTTCGGTTTCCTATAAGAAAAAAAAAAAAAAAAGCTTCGACCCACCCAAAACTACCGGTTTTCCTCGAAAACAAGAGGCCTGCCTGCAGGTTTCCTATAAACCAGAGGCCTTGCTTGACACGCCCAAAACGACCGGTTTTCCTAAAACAAAAAAAAGAGGCCTTGAACCACCCAAACAGACAGGTCTATTACAAAAGGCGTACGTATAGTTGGTATATAACCAGGGGTACAGGTAGATACATATCGATGTGAAGGCGTAGAGCTTGGGATGGCCGCGCGCGCATGTTTCGACCGCGTACCTTCCAAGTTGTTGTCGCCCAGGAAGAGTTGCTCCAGGTCTTCCAGCTTGGACAGCTCGTGAGGGATAGGCCCTGAGAACAGGCACCGGTGATGGCATAGAGGGTGTGGCACTTCGTAAGTTTGTTGCCGTTGTTGTTGTTGTTGGTGTTGTTGGTGGTGGTGTTGGTGGTGGTGGTGGTACGTTGCTGCATAGCATACCTCGTATATACGTTGCCGTGATTGCTGTTGTCGTTGCTTGCCTAGTACGTACCTGGTAAGCCTGCCGTTGGGGTTGTTGTTGTTGTTGTTGTTGTTGTTGCTGCTGCTGCTGCTGCTGGTGTTGGTGTTGCATGTGTAGCAGTTGTTGTTGTTGTTGATGTTATTGTTCTTCAAGTTGTAAGTTTGTTGTTGCTTATATACGAAGAACGTTTTTTTTGCTGCCATCACACTAAAAGCCAAAACCGGCTGTATAGGCTACGGTACACGATATACCAAGGTGGAGAGAGACCATGCCAGGCGAGAAAAAGTACGCGAACCGTCCCCAAAACCGCCATCGAGGGCGGTGCTGGTGGTGGTGGTGATGGTGGTGGTGGTGATGAAGAGTCAACGTTGGAGAAAACAAATTGGAGTCTTCGTGCGCGTGAGAGCACAGAGACCGCTTCGGTACCCGGAAAAAACAAACTGCCAAAAAAAAAAACGAGTATATACGGCAGCACGTTGCACAGTAGTCAAGGTAAGGCATCTCAAACAACTTGTCGAAACTCCTCGACTGCAGATGAGAGGGAAGAGACTACTACTGGCTGGTAGAACAAACTACGCCGGTCGAGCCACAGAAGGAAACGACGAATACGCACGCACGTATAATACATGAAGCAGGAACAAACGCTGACGATGACAGTAATTATCCCTCCCCCCCCCCCCCCCCCCCCCGACCTTCCCAGACGAACCGAAGGACCAATACAGACCGACCGACCGACCGACCGACCGGTAGACCAAGTGCGAAACATATCCCCCTACTAACTCCAAGTAGTTTTGTCCCCGTCAGGCGGGTGCAATTTCAAGGGGCCAACTACGCGCAGAACTGTTCAGCTCATACATAGGGAGGAAATTCCTAAAAATAGAGAGACAGACCCCATGGGCCCTGACCCTGACATTCTTGATATTATAGCGTGGTGTGTGACATCTGTACGTATGTATATCTGTTTCGTTTCGTACAGCCGATTTTGCCTGAATAGTCGGTTCACCGGCAAAAAATCACCCGGGTAACCGGTGGCTACCGGTTTTTAACCGGCGAAACAAAACCTACCTGGTACGGGTTTATGGTCCAGTAGGGGTACATACTGCTGTAGACCATATATACACCAGGTATATATGTACGCAGTGATCGATATCATTGCGTATCATATCAAGGGCGCTCGCCGAGGTAAAAAACTGCGGTGAGTCGGCCCTGCTATCCACGTCCAGTCCCATTCCTCTCATAAAACCCTACCTACGTACCCCAATCCCCAAAATGAAAATAGTGTACAACCCCCTCCACCCCCCCCCCACCAACCCACGGACCACCCCTAACCCCCTGACGGACCTCTGAGCTTGTTGTTGTTCAAGAAGAGGTGCCTCAAGGCGGTGAGCTGCCCCAGCTCGGGCGGAATGACGCCGGTGAAGTGGTTGTCGCGCAGGCTGAGAGTCCGCAGGCCGGTGAGGTCGCCCAGCTCCGGAACGATGTCACCTGTCGATCCCCGGGGAGGGGGGGGGGGGGGGGGGTCCTTCATATCCATGCATGGTGTAGTCGTAGACCCAACCCCCCCCGGGGGGGGGGGGGGGGGTGTACTTCATATCCATGCATGGCTGTAGTCGTATGACCATAGACCCTCACAGGGGGGGGGGGCGTACTCATTTGTTGCTCGCCTTACGAGTAGTCATTTGACCATTGACCACGCATCCGGGGCGGGGAGGGGACATTTATAAAAAAAAACACGACTGAAACAACAGAAAAACATCATATTTACACTCGATCTCCACGCGACAACAACGCAAGGCAAAATCGAGCGATGGAAACCCCGGCGCAGAAAAAGGAAAGTTCTCCCAGCAAATCGACTTCCAGCAGTAACCCTATTTTGCTACGTACTCAAGACTGAAAAAAAAAACGACTCAAAATTCCCAGTAGTTTGTGCAGGAAAGAAAAAAGAAAAGAAAAAATGATTCGCAACACGACTCCGGGCAACCCAGCCCGGCCTGAGAAAGGAACTGGGAGCAAGGCCGGACATGGTCATCATGGCGAGGAGGGTCTGTCATCGGTCTATATCTGCGCTTGTCTCTGCCTGTCTCGAAACACGAATGATTTTCAAGAACGCAATAAGCGGGCGCACGCACCCGTGGATGAAACAAGAATCAGCCGACCATAGGGTTATAGCGTTAGAGCTGTAAATGGGAGTTAGCTTTTAAATAGCGTTAGCTTTAAATAGCGTTAGCTTTTTAAAATAGAGATATTGGTAGGTTCAAACAGCACTAGCTTGTAAGTAGAGTCAGCTTTAAACAGAACCAATATTAAATAGAGCTACGTACTGCTGTAGCTTTAAATAATGATAAAGCGCTACGAGTATACCAGGCATAGCCTTAAATAGCGTTGACGGCGGCGGAAACAAAGTTATATTTATTATTTTTATGTGTATCCTCCGGCGGATGGGTAACAAAGGTAAACGCCGCACCGTACATACGGAACCTATTCGGGGCTAATCGTACGCCATTTTTTCAGGACCGTTCTGGGTGCAACACCGTAAACACAAAGCCGCACCGAGCCGATGCGCACCTTTCAACTTGTTCCCTCGGAGGCTGAGGATGCAGAGGTGGGACAGCTGCCCGATCGTCTTGGGAATCGAGCCTGTCGACGCCAAGACCGCGCCAAGACAAACACCGGGGAGGCGGCAGGGGGGGGGGGGGGGGGGGGGCACTCCTCGCTGGAGAGGGTGTACTCATGTCGTGCACGGCCGTTCGTACTTCATTTTCATGCATGGCCGTAGTCGTCTGATAGGAGGGGGGGGGGGGGGTACTCATTTGTTGCTTGCCTTAGTCATTTGACCATTGACCACGCATCCCTTTGGAGACGGAGCACCGTTCCTACTCCTACTAGAGACACCTCCAACAGTTGGGGCGCTCATTACGTTGTTTCCATATATCACGAATAAATGTTTTGCCAATCCTATCCCCTTCCTGTTTCGCCGCCTGTTGCCACCATCTATATCTCCTAAGATAGCGATCGTTTTCTCGATACCATCTAGTGGGGGGGGGGGGGGGGGGGGGGGGTGAGTGGTTGTTCTACAGCAGCATTATACTGTAGACAGTAGTGGCAGTAGTAGCAGCAAAAGCATTACAAATAATAATATAATAGTACGATACTTGGCATAGTAGTAGCAGTATAAATCGTAGTCTATAGCAGCAGTAGCAATACCAGTAGCAGCAATAGAACAGCAGCAGCAGCAGCAGCAAAAACAGTAGGCGAGAAAAAAAAAAAACAGCGGTAAGGGGCGAGCAAGAACAAGCGAAGCACACCCAACACGCCAACGACAACATGGCAAGACATCAAGCCATACAACACATGTACATGTGGCCTCGGTGGTGGAGGGGCGGGTAAAAAAAAAGCCGCGGAAGAACAATGCAAGAAATCAAACAAACAAAAAAGGCAATCGCATGCCACACGGCATCAGTAGCATGTCTCCCGTCTTCCGTACTTGTGATTCATGGAACTACTGTGTATGTAATATGAATAGTACCAGAACATGGAAAGGCAGAAACCACAAGGCCATAATAAATCGCGTAAATATATCCTATCATATACCAGGTATATACTATGAACGCAGACCGCGATATAATAAAATGGCGTCGAACTGCTATGCCAATGCTGCCGGCGTTTGTCCCTGCAAAAAACGGAATGGTAAACGGAAGGGAAACTATTATAGCAAACTGTTGATATGAATGTCTTCTGTTTGTTGGTCGTGTTCTTAAATGTTATCTCGGCGCCGGCAGAAACGTCGGCAGGCGTTAACTCACTACGTATATAGCACCACCCTGCCCGGTTGTGTAAGGACCGTATGATGACGCATCAAGGGTGCCTACAATTCCAGACAGAGTGTTATCACGTACCCGGTACCGCACGAACGAGTAGAGAGCGCACACCACGACTTTTGTTTTCAAGGTCCTTGCAATGCCGGATATAAGAGTGGGGAAATCACAATTTTTATAAAAATTAAAAACAAAAGCTGTGAGATCGAGGTTTTCGTCGAAAACTCATGGTTTTGCAAGCTGTGTCTTGTGATACTTCCATCGCGCGTACTATGGGTTTTATATGGCCGGGATCACATATAACAGGTGTATGACACCGGGAGAGCGCGTAGCGCGAGTTTTTTTGTTCGGTGCTGGAGGTGGCGCAAGCAGGCGTACGTAGTGTATCGCTGCTTTGCTGTTTCTGCTGCATCTGGGTCTGGTACCTTCCTGACCAAAGCACAACACCCCCGCCCCCCGCCTCGCCCCGACATCACCAGCACCGAAAACTAACAAAGCCAACACTTCTATAATACTAACCCTTTCCCGATAGAGAGGTGCTAAGGTATGCATCAGAGTGAGTGCCAGCACGAAAAAAATCACAGCGGCAGCAGCAGCAGTGCAGCAGTAGCTCGTGGAATATGGCTTGAACGTCTCAGCATCTGCGAGAACGATCTTGCTGTGCCGGGTTTCCTGCCCTGTGCATATCCCTGCCGTACCCAGCTGCCCTGTGGGTTGCCTGCCCTGAATTGTCCAGCCTTACCCAAACGCTCTTTGCATTTCCCGACAGATTTGACAGTAACTCGTACCCATAGATATAAATAGGTGTACGGGTACATTGCGATTCCCCCCCCCCCTAAAGAGATACCGATATATTTATAGGTTGGGTTGGCGTCCGTTGGCAACGACGGTGTAAAACACGCCACTCGCTGCGTGAGCTAGACAACCAGGGTGCCGTTTTTTTTGTTATTTTTTTTGGCGGTCACCAAAGCTGGCGGTCGAGTAGATCATTTGTGCGGGGTGGAGAACCTTTGTTCCGCACAAGGGGAATGGTCGTATCACGTAGTGTTAATATGGTAAGGCGTCCGCGAGGCAGCTACATAGTAAAACCCATTGCTGTCTCCGGAAGTGGCCACACCAGAAATTAAATTTAACTCATTGAAGCTGTCGTCCATATGCAAGTCCGCCTCAGAGGCGGTTCTTAGCAGGATGCAGCTCACCCTCCATGCGACTCGCCCAATACCTCACGGCGTTTCGCGCTTGGTGCAAGCAATGTCTGCCTGGTTGGTGAAAACCCAACGCGCTCCGTCCCGGCATTGTAGGGATGCGAGGGTCTATGGTCATATGACTACGGCCGTGCACAACATGAGTACCCCCCCCCCCCACCCCCCCCTAAAGAGATACAGTAGATGGTGGCCACAGGCGGCGAAACAGGAAGGGGATAAGATTAGCAAAAAGTTTCTTTGTAACATACGGAAACAACGTAATGAGCGCCCAAGTGTTGGAGGTGTCTCTATTAGGAGTAGGAACGGTGTTCCGTCTCGAAAGGGATGCGTGGTCAATGGTCAAATGACTAAGGCAAGCAACAAATGAGTACGCCCCCCCCCCCCCTAAAGATGTTGCTCGCCCTTTTCGTCGGGCGAGCGTTGCTGGGAAAAAAAATCAAGACCACTAATTTATTTCGCATACGTACACCGTTTAATTCACTCATCGTGTTGTTCCTGTTCTGACATAAACTCATGTCCAGAATCGTCTGCCCGTTGTCACAAAACAGGCTCCAAAAAATGTCCAAAATCGTCTGCCCGTTGTCACAAAAACAGGCTCCCAAAAACAATGTGAGTAGACAGTAGACAATACATGGAAAATATCGTATAGTATTATACCCTGGTATATACTACTGTATATACTATTATATGTATAATATGTCATGCGGAAGCGGCGGTGCCACGTACCACGGTTATCTGACACCGCACAAAACGGAACACATCGGGGACTAAAATAGTTAACATGATACATGATATGATATATGATGCAGCAGCAGAAGTGGTGTCGTGATAAAAATACCATGTTATCATAGGATACGCAGAAGGTACTCACACGACTTCTGTTCGTTCTGCTATTAGCAGTATACCAGTTGTATTTATATACGACTGACCTGAGCAGTACCAGATGCAATATCACAAGAAAAAAATATCACCGGCGTTGTTTGTCGACAAAATGCAACAGCCAGCGCCAACGACCATATCGTGTGTCAGGTACAGCAGCACAGTATTAATAGTACTAACATACTCTGTGTTCTTGTGCACAGGCCGTGTATACAGACCCACAGGTATTACTATCTGGTATCATATAATGTATCAATTTGACCGGAAATATAAGGTACATTTGGTATTGATATTAGTGAGCGAAATACCTTTATATTTTCGCCCAGAGTAGTATACCGGTATGTTGGAAGGCACAAAGGCATTAATACGACACACGCGGAATGATACTGATAAATGTAGATTTTATTTTATTTTATTTTATGTTTGTCCATCCCATTTTATTATCTTCGCCCTTCTTTTCTGTCTCCCTCTTTAGTCGTAACTCAGATCCGGGGTTACTAAGTAGGCTCTTCTCCCCCCTCCCCACTACGGTGCGTGCCTTGCATTTCTATCGCGAGAAGATTTCAGCACTTTCTTTCCTCGTCGACTTGCGTCGGATTCCGCCTGCCCACGCCACGAAGGCGCTCTCAGCAATTGGTTCCTTTTCATTTTTTCAAATAAAGTGACCATCTCACCACGGTGGGATTCGAACTTGGGTACCAATGCCAGTAGCGTTTGAAGCTGACCACTAGTCTACCGGGGCGACCGGCTCAGATATACGTACGTACAAGCTCTATCATACGTTTAAAACCTATTAAATAGAATGACCTGTTGGGGTCGTGGCATCATCGTCGATGGGCATAAAGCATAGAGCATAAAGGGCACGCCCGGGCGATGTCCGTCATGTCCACCATGTCTACCGTATATATATCGTGCCCATGACCGACACGAGGCAGAGAGACAGAGAGACAGAAAGAGACAGAGAGACGGTCGGTGACGTGATTGCTGCCACTGGCAAGGAAGGGGTTTTAGAAAAGAGGACAAAAGGCACCAAAAAAAAGGCAACACACACGCCACCACAGCTACACAGCACCACACCACAGAACAAAAAAATAGTGGTAAGTGGTAACGACGCCGAAAAACACTAGTAATACTAATACCTACCCTGGGATTAAATATCACACATCAAAGCCTGCGCACCTGGTATCATATACCAGGTAATACATATTATATAATACTGGTATAAAACAACCAGTTGTATTCTTGATACAATATACCAGTGTATATAACAGAACCAGTTTTATTGTTGTAATTTTCCATCCCATTTATTATTATCTCCCCCCTACTCGTACTTCTCCAGCTTTCTCCCTTTCGTATCTCAGGTCCGGGGTCACATGGCGGGCTCTTATCCGCCCCCCCTGCCCACTACGGTTCGTGCCTTGCTTCATCCTTTTCTTCCCTCGTCGACTCGCGTCGAATTGCGCCTACCCACCGCTTGGCGCTCTCAGCTGGCTCATTCGTAGTGAACTCCCTTTCGCAAATTTTCATTTTACATACGTACGAGCTATATTAATCCCTTTGAGACCCAGGCGAAACGCCAAACTTATGACAAGTAACTTACACAGATATAACGTCAAGCATATGACAAAAGCCAGGTCTGGTTGACCACCCTCTATGGTATGAGCGCGTCGTAAAACAACAGCAAGTAGTACCATATACCAAGCAGCTCGCATACCAAGCAGCTCGCGCGTCGTGCAATTGCGTTGAAGTTCGGCTGTTTAGTCTACACTACGATCCCCTCTATATATACCCCAGCAGCAATTAAATTCGACGCCGTCATCCATATTTCAAGAAAGTCCGTCTCACAAGCGGTTCTTACGTATTAGGATGCAGCTCACCCTTCACGCGACTCGCCCAAGCTCACCCTTCACGTGACTCGCCCAACAGCCTCACGGCGCTTCGCAAAGCTTGTGCAAGCAATGTCCGCCCGGTCGGCGAAAACCCGACGTGCTCCGTCCGTCCCGGCATTGTAGGGGCGCGAGGGGTCGATTGCTATACGAATACGGCCATGCATGGCATGTGGCTAATGAGTACACCCCCCCCCCCTACTCCAGCAGCCCGGGTTGCTTCATTTGGCCAATGCTGTACTATAACCAAGTCACTTTTTTTCCCCCGACAGGTTTTCCACCTTGAAGGCACGCCTCCCAAGTACCGAAGGGGTTAAGAGAGGTAGTATATTAAATGTGTATGATACGAAAAAGCTCATCAAGTGCATACCCTCTCACTGGGTAAGTATACAGGTAAAGCAGTACCGGTATACATGTAGCAGTATAGTGGGGGTATCCGATTTAAGAGCGGCCATAAACAGAGAAAATTGACTTTAAAAAGAGCTGTAACGTCGGCTTGGCACGGAAACTTGAACAACCAGATTTCGCCCCCGACTTTTTCCCGAGCTTTTGCGCTTTATACGCAGAACTTTATTCCGATTCGTATTGTAAGCCGACTTGATTCAGTCAAATTACCATATGCTCGTCCTTTAGATAAAAGTATGTGTTTTTGTTGTGGCGGGCAACAAAAGAAGCAGAGGTGATCTAAGAAGCAGGAGAACAAGGAAGGGCAAACCAAAACGATAGTTAGGTATGTACTGTAGGTGTATTGATTGGTGTTCTAACGCAAAACAAATTGCCGTGAGATTCTCAAAATATTTTAATTATTCGCGCTGTTTCTCCCCAACCTGCTCGGCCATAACGTGCTCGTTAGCCCGCGCCCAGCGGTTTCTTTGTGGGAAGCCACCCACTGTCCGCAGTCGACGTACCAAGCAGCGTCTGCCATGCCCCTTTACCAGCCTTCGGATACCATTCGGGGGCAAATACAGTAGATCGCCATCCAACAGCACGCCCCGTCATCCCTATACCGTAACCGCCAACGCTTGCAAGTTTGTTTAAATGTTTAATGGCCAACCCAGAGGTTGAAATGTACGTACCGCGCACGATCATATGCATACCAGCTTTTTGATATATATATCCGGTTTCCAAAGTATTTACGTACACTAAAACCTCTAAGAAGCCCGACACATAACGCAACACCCTAAGCTTGGGCAACCACAAAATAATATTGAGCTCCCGTGCTGCGTCTGCACTTCCTTGCGCACCAGCCAGGCATATACGTAAAGAGCGCGCACGATGCATGCCAACTTATTACCCATAATCCGGTTTCGAACGTGTTCAAACGAAAACATCCGAGAGACCCAACGAATAAGCCAACACAGGCAGGGAACTACTGTATATTCCGATGCGTGTAAGAAGGGGGTTCGCTCTTCGCTTTTATCCCGGGGTGACATATAACCGCTCTTAAACGGGGATACGAGCGGTTCGGACATACCGGTAAAAAAGAGTGGTACTGACCGCAACACTGGCCTGTTCCGAGAGGCTCTTAAATCGGGAACCCCACTGCAGGTCCACCCTGTCGTAGTGCGTTGAGAGAAAATATGACAATCGCACTATTATGGAGGACCATAGTAAATAGGAGCAAATATTGTTATTAATAGTAAAAATAGGTAAATATATAGGGTGTTGAGTGTGCTATGGTCCCCCGTGATATCAGTACTGTATACCAGTACATTGTACCTGGTATACTCGTTGGACGGCATTTTGAGTATGGCGTTAATGCCAAAGACGACGAACTTGGTGGTCGTGATGGCATTATTCCTGTCCGTCTTCTCGTCGTCTAGGATAGCTTCTCGCGCTCTTAATTTCAGCCTTGGTAATACCACGGGCCAGATTTAAAGGAAATGATAATGTTTGACAACATCGTCATACACCAGGGTACCTGGTAGTTCATTGCCAAAATACAGCCCGCGGTCACCGAGAGGTACCAGCAAACAGCAGTCTATAAAAACATATCTGGTATATGATAGTATCATGTGAGCGTATGAGTTACCATGTATATAATAATACTGAAAAACGCACAACGTATGTACCACACAATGCACCATACAATGCACCACAGATGGTATATAGAATGTGATACACATGTATACTAGTCATACTTTCTACCACGCACAACCGCGGTGGCGGTAGTGGTGCTGGTGGTAGAGCTCCAGATGTACGGAGGTCTACAAGAACTATGATGGGAAAAATAATCTGCTGGCGGTCAGTGACCAAGTATCATAGCGAATACAGAATGTAAGCATCAACATGATAGCTCCAACTATTTAATATTGATATTATTAATAAGTAACAATGCGATGGGTAAGTTGGGAGCCGGTGCAAGATCAGAACATAGGCCAAGAGTCACGAGCCATGCGTGGCATGCCGGTGCCATATTTATCAGGTATCATTTAATACTCCGTACGAGTATTTACGGACAAATGTATCACCCAGCGACTGGCAGAGCAGTAAAACATACATAAGATGTGTACTACAGCAGAATACAGTAGTAATAATCGCACAAAGACCGGTGAGGGTTCGTAGTAAAAATAAACTGTTTTTTTTTGTAGCTCTAACAGGTAACGGGCTCTATTAATAACATCCTGCCGCACTGCGTTTTTTCTCCCATCGCCGCGAGTGTTGGCTAAAAACGACTCATGATCTTCATGCGTGCCATGTATACAAACAGTAATGCTTGTAATTCTCACCAGCCTACAACAGGCGGGTACAAAACGTATTGTTTTATTACGTTCATGCATTCATAAGAGAACAGAAAAGCAGCCGAAACCGCGATGCGATTGCTGAGTACTGGTATGGCTTACGGCAGAAATCTCTAATGAGTAAGAAATATAAATTTATTCTTGTCAAGCACGTCTATCTTATATACAAGTAAGCATGATATAGCTATATGCTGTGAGCAGTCCTCTATCTGTTTTCTCTTTCATGCACCTGAATTGCTAGCAGGGTAGGTCTTGCCTGTCGTATATGGCATTGCATTGTCTGCTCTGCTTACCGCACTGCAGCGTAGTATCTCTGGGTCGTAGTTTTGTGACCACGTAACAGATATCTCTAGGATGAAGAATCGGCACAGACACTGGATGTGCTGGACGTCGACGGGTAGAAAGGAAGGTTTAATGCGAAGAACACACACATATGCAATACTACTCGAAGAAACTGTATACCTGGTATGCGGCAGTAGACCTGTGAGGGTGGCTGAACTCATAGCTAGAGAGTACTTCGTAGTTGGAGTAGTGAAGCCAGCCCACTAACTGGTGTTAGTTAGCGAGTCACCCCCCCCCCTACCCCGTCCACCCACCCACGAGGCAGTTACATAAGAGTACCTATTGCTGTACATGGGAAGTGGCCACACCAGAAAGCATCTCAATTAATACCACGCTGTCATCCATACGCAAGAATGTCCGCCTCACACGCAGTTCTCAGTATTAATAGGCATACGACTTGCTTCTTGCTTGGTGCAAGCAATGCCTGCCTGGTCGGCGAGTACCCGACGTGCTCCGTCCCAGTATTGTACGAATGCGAGGGTCTCGTATGGTCATACGACTACGGCCATGCATAACATGAGTACAGCGCGCAGGGGGGGGGGGGGGCACCTCCGGAGGCCCGATGCAAAATTCACGCTATTTCGCTTAATTTTACACAAAACGTGTGATACCAAACAAGCCCTCCTACAAGCAAGGAAACCCAAATTGCGAGGTAAAGGTAATCGAGAGGTGGTACCGCCGCATCTATCTGCAATATCAAACCAACTTGAAACTAGTCGGCGATTACGCGATTACAGTTAGCCAAGTCACAGCCCTATCATATTGTTTTTTGTGTGTTTTGGTGTTTGGTCAGAAAAGGAAGCCGTTTTTCACCCAGCGACATCTCTGGCATGCCCAGGGTCCGTGCTGATTCTTCATTCTAGAGATAAACGCTCTGAGGCCACTACCTACTAGACAGATAACAATCTACAATGCGAATGAGGTATATGTGGAGATTGTTAAACAACGCAATGCCGTGCCAAAGTATTGGATACGACAAGCACAGCATACACATCCTAAGCAAAGCGATGCTTTGCAGGAGAGAGAAAACTACAATATTAATAGCATGAAAAAAAACTGAATAAAATAAAATAATACCTGCTGTACGAAGGAAAGTACGAGTGCAGGCAGGGATGCGCATGAAAATTCATCCGACACCCCACTACTGACTATCTGGTACCTGGTATGCATTTTCGAGACACAGGCATGGGGGAAGCATACTTAAATCAAGTACCAAAAACTTCAATATGCTATGGAGATCTCTGTTCGCAATTTTCTTCCAGAAATTCCACCGCACTTGTTTGTTTTCCAGTATGCATATTATGACCTTTTTAGGAGTGAGAATGGTGAACTTTCTATTTTATTTTTGTCGTGCGCCCCTGGAACAGGTGCTATCATGCCATTGGCCATTGATAACAGCAGCCACGACGATGCCACGCTATGTACAAGTACAAGCACAGCCGACAGAAAAGTATCTACAGCAAGTATGATACTTATCTATGCTTGTACCGGTACTTAGCGTGGCATAGTCGTGAATTATGCTTCCTTTCGTTCGGTCATGCTCTACTACCTGCACACCATATATACCTGGTACACGCCCAAGCTCATCTCGCATGAGTTTTCATGAGTTTTCACGCACTGCGACCCTCTGGACAAGTCGAGGTCGTGGTACATTACAGACAGGTGTACCCCCCGCCCCCCCCCCGCCCAGCACATAGCTTGATGTTTTATCGCGCATACAACAAACAACAGGGTTCAGCATTTTCATTGAATTCTGGCAAGTCTCACTCTGAATCCATGACTTTCAGCGACTAAACCGGTTTCATCGGGGTTCGACCGTTCGAACGTTCAACTTTCCAAACTTCAGTCAGCAGCGGCGACAGACACAGTTAATATTGATAGTGCTGTACAGCAGTACACCTGCACAGCCAGTATTACGATCAGCACGGACACTCCCGGGTGTGCTGGATGTTGACGGGGAGAAACAATGCTGTACGCTGTACGAGGTAAAGTAGCTTACCGGTCAGACTATCCAACCCCATGAACACACATAATGAAAAATATATCACCCTACGTACGTACGACGAGTTCGTATTGTTTACTCTGTATATACCAGGTGTATGTGACATGCACGATTTTATGTCTAAGAATAATCAATACGGGCGGACTGGGCGGATGTTGTACGTAGGGCACTACGTACGAGTTTAGACTATTTATGTATATGACTCGAACACAGACGGCCCTAGCTCATATTATTGGGTACGAAACAACGTGAAGACGTATACCAAGTATACCACAACAAACAACACGAAGCAGTCGTGGAGATCTACATTCGACGCGAATCGACGAGGGAAGAAAGTGTTGATATCTTCTCGCGATAAAAATGCAAGGCACGTATAACATATACCGTAGGGAGGAGGGAGGAGAAGAGCCTACTTACGTACGAGGTACGTAGTGACCCCGGACCTGAGTTACGACTATTAATAAAGAGGGAGAGAGAAGAGGAGAGCGGAATTATTAAATGGGATGGAAGAAAAAAAAGAAAGAAAGAAAAACATACCCGCGCGGGCAAGATCCTAACAGGCACGATCCGGATGTAGTGTACTTAAAAGTGCCCGCATATACGAATGCTGCTCCATTATCCGTTCAGCATGGCAGGGTTTTGTCGCGAGACTGTGTGGAATTATTTTCCTTATGGTGACAACATTTTATAGGCCGCGGCTGAAGGGCGGCCACACTCCCGACCCGGCAGTCTAACCCTGTTACCCTAACAAGAGGCCTGCTTGGCTGCTGTGCTGCGGGGTCGCTGTGTTTGGAATAGCAATTCAATGCGTGCCTGTGTGGACTACTACACTGCTGTGTCCGTGTCCTGCGCTTGCCCTCCACGACCGCTTGGGGAGGGGGGGGGTGTACTCATTTGCTGCTAGCCTTAGCCATTTGACCATTGACCACGCATCCCTTTCGAGACGGAGCAATCATTTGTTGCTTGCCATATGAGCCATTTGACCACGACCACACATCCCTTTCGAGATGGGAGTTTTCCGGTGGTTCGTGGAAGAGTTGGGTCAGTCAATGGCGGTCCGTCAGACACAACGCATTCATTCCTCATCCGCGTACTTCGTGATACGGAGTGCCTGCCGCCTTGTCTGGAGGTGGGATGTACATATCATACGTGTAGAGGCATATCGACACCGTCGCGGACGGAAAGGCGACGCCATAGGTATGATACCGCCTGGATAGAGGCGGCGCTCAACCAGGTGGTAAGCTTAAGCTCGATTCGGCAGCGACGGGGGAGTGAAGACCGATCGTCGACAAGCTTGGACGGGCTTGGTTTGAACCCTTCCCGCGCGAGATTTTTTTCAGCTCGAAGATCAGAACGGAGGCGCCTTCATACAGCCAGACTACTCTTGCTTTGCACGAAACAAGAGAGGGGAAACCACTGGGGAGGGGAACGGTAACATAGCATTCGCGGCACGGAGCGAATCATGCGGGACTCGAAACTGGAGGACGCCCGGGAGAGCACCAGCGCCAAGATAAAGCCCGCCTCGCGCACGGGAGCAGGAGCTCGCCACCCCAACTCTACCCCCCTCCCCCCTCTCTGCCCCTGAATTTCTCGGCAGCTGTTGCTGACCTTGGATGCGTCAATTTAGTTGGGGGAGATTTGCGGCAGTTTCTTCGTGCAAGTAATCGGGTGGTAAATGAGGATACTATTAATACCACCGTGATTTCCATGTCGCCGAGAGGGGACCACGGGCCGGATTGGTGTTGATTAAGGTATCATATTTAAAACATGTATTAACAACTGTTAATAGGTGTGCTCTCGTATACTGTACACTTAGTAAAAGTAGGGGGTGAAGGGGGGGAGGAATTATTGCGTCCGCGTTTGCTCTTATGTACGAAGAATTCTGTGTTTGCTTTTTTCAAGTTTCTTTTGTTTTCATTTATTTGTATTCTCCTCGAGAGCAGGGTAAAAAAAAAAAACGAATTTCTGCAAAAATGGCCCTAGTTTAATTCCGAGTAATTTGTCTCCAAGCCGTGGGTGGAGTTCTGAAAGGGTCATCTCGTGTCGTGTGTCGCGTCTCGTGTTTTGGCTGTTTTTCTTCACCGCGGGTCTTTCGGGCAGCAGGCAGCAGTTCAGGCTTCAGCATGACTGCTGTGCACATTTCAGATACCAAGTATGCAGGATAGTATGCGATATGCGATACCGCACTATTTCAATAGTAATAGCGTGATAGGAGGCGCTCCTACAGTTAGTACCCTTCTTCCGGCCCACCGCATGAACCCAGGAACGATCGCACGCACTAAAAGACGCCAAAGGAGATTTAACTCCTGTACGAGTACCATTTACGGGGGACCATACCAGTAGTAAATAGGACTAAATATTGTTATTATTACGGGGGAGCATAGTAAATAGGACCAAATACTGTTCGTGAAAATAAGTAAATATATAGGTTTTTGTGTGTACGGAAGGTCCTATTTACTATGCTCCCCCGTAAAATTACGGGGGAGCATAGTAAACAGGACCTACGGTATTAAACAAAAACCTATATATCTACGTTTTTTTACTAACAAAATTTGGTCCTATTTACTATGGTCCTCCGTAATAGTAAAAATAGGGAAATGTGTAGGTTTTTGAGTTTACCGTAGGTCCTATTTACTACATTAGCCCACCCCGTAATATTGCACCTGTACAGAAGCCTAAATGTGACTTTAATTCCAAGTGTTTTGCAACCAACAACGGGACTGCAGTCCTAAAACAGGTGCACCATGTATACTATCAATATGAACCATACCATGCACCATGTACGGCCTGGTGGCAGCATATACCAGGTATACATGCTGCCGTACCTGTACCGGTAGCGTACGTACAACAGAGCATGCATGCCATACGGTCTTTCTTTCCCTTTGTTTGTTTGTTTGTTTGATATTTTTTCTTATTTTTCTTTTTTTCATTTTTCTTTTTGCTTGTTGTATTGCCTGTTGTTGCTTCTCAAGGGGGGCACGACAGCGATGCTACAAACCCTCGCATCATTTGCTTCGTTTACTTTGTTTCACTTATTTATGTTACCGTGATCGCTTTTGCCTTTGTTTCTCCGCCTTCCGTATTTGTCCTAGGACTTTCTTTGGTGGCTTAGCTACGTACGTATTCATTTTGGTTTTGTCATTCCCCGTTCTCTTTCCGGGACTCTCGTGTGTTACACGAGAACGAAACGGAATTGAGTTGGGAGTGCCACGTACCCGTTGTATGGGTGGCGCCCAAGGGAAGGGAGACGGAGGGTGGGGGGGGTCATAGGGAAACCAGGACGGACGAAAGCAGGAAAGAGACGGCAAACAGAGTAGGTGCCAGACCGACTAGCTGGTAAAACCTGCCTGTACTATGGGCACAAACCTGCCTCGGCTGGCCTTCGGTGTGCTCCGGCTGGCTGTCCTATCCTGTCGTTCTCAGTCTTGCTCTGTTGGCGCTGTTTCGGTCCATTTTATTTTCTTTCATTTCATTTGGTTTTTATTGGAGGTCGCATCTCCTCTGGGAGAAGCACGACACTTTCTTTCTTTTTTTGTCATGCTTTTTATTTGGTTGCTTGATTATTGATTTGCTTCAGTATATTTACTTTTTATTATTTTTTCTTTTCGCTTTTTTCTTTTTTCTCTTTTTTTCTCTTGCATGCACCTGGATTGCTAGCAGGGTAGGTCTTGCCTGTCGTATATGGCGTTGCATTGTCTGCTCTGCTTACTGCACTGAGTGTAGTATCTCTGGGTCGTAGTTTTGTGACCACAGAACTGGTACCTTTTTAGGATGAAGAATCGGCACGGACACTGGGTGTGCTGGATGTCGACGGGTAGAAAGGAAGGTTTAATGTGAAGAACACACACACACACACACATACGACACGCATATTATACCGGTAAACGAATGCAACCGCACCAAGTTCACGGCCAAACAAACAAGCCAAAACACAAAACACAAAACAAAACAAAAAAACGCGCGGGACTACCGGTACCCACTCCCCCTCCACCTCCTATCCTCCCTCCTCGTGTTTATTTCTGGTTTCACATGCATACATGGTGAATGCGTCGTCTGGCGTTCGTTGACGTTTGTTTCTGCCTGGGGGTTTCTTCGCGTTTCTTCATCAGTCATGTTTCGCGCCCCGCACGCCTTCCACTATCAACACATCAACACGCACAGCAGCACAGCAGCAGCAGCAGCAGTACCTGCCTCCCCGCCTTCGCGATCTTTCCGTGCGGAGTGCGGGCAAACAAACAGGCCCCCCCGGCACGCACAACCATAACCACCGACAACCGACCACGACCAGCCAGCCAAGCCAGCCACCAACCACCAGACGACGAAGGTCAACATGTCAACAAATCAACGAGCCCGCAAGCCCGAGATCCGAGATGATTGCCTCTTGTTTTCAGTCGTTTTTTACCGGTCTTTTTTATGGTATTTTTAATGTGATTCTTGTGTATTTCTTTCTGTAATTTGTATTTTTAGAACGGCGTTCTGTTTTTCTTTCTTCGGTGTATAGTCCACGAAAGAAAGCGCCGACTGTTTCGCTTGACATTTCATGCAAAAAAGGCACAAAAGCCTACCGAAATTCGGAAATTGGTCAGACTCCAACACACAGCTGACGTATTTGAACCCTTTTCTACCAAAAAGCCTACCAAAACAGTGGGGAAAAGGCATTTTTTGCAATATTTTTGGCTTCAGCGGCTTGCTCGCGCATTCAGAAAGGCGCCACACAGCCACAACCCACAACACATGCACAACTGAAAGAGATGAGCAAGAATGCAAGCAATCCCCCGGCCGGAGTTATATGTATATTCGAGAGTGACCCAATTCCGGGTCAAAGCAACAACAGCACAGCAAGATACAAATACAGCAGTGTAGCTATAGGGCAGGGGAGGGAATATGTATGTGCGTTCATGTTCTTCACATGAATCGATAACCAGCCCAACCCACCCCGTGTGTCCATGCCGATTGTCCAGCCTACGTAGCAGTATCATACATAGAGAAATACCAGAAGGTACGTATGAAGAAGCTCTGCAAAGTACGTAAGAGACAGCGGCGATGATGAGCCAATTACTTTTCTTCTCTGCTGTTTTTCGTGTGAAACCGTTCTTTCTCTATACCCAAACCAGCACAAACTTGAAAAAAAAAAATCATTCCAAAATTAGTTGTGGTTCTGTACGCCACGATGATGATGCATCATGAATCGTCGCAGGATACATACAGACAGGAGCCAAGACCAACGAGTGAAATGCCATCCCTATTTGTCACGAAGGAGCGTACGATATCATCAGGAGCAAAAAGCAACAAAGCCTAAAGCGTGTTATGCACCAAGGGTGCAAGGTACAGCAGCAGTATCTACACATGCATGTGTACCTAGCCTACAGCACACCGGTCAAACAGTCAATCAAGTGCATGAATGACACATGCAAGTAACGGCCCTGACCTTGCAGCTGGTTGTCGCCGAGGTAGAGGTGGCGGAGGCCGCCCAGGTCCCCCATTTCTGGCGGCAGCGCTCCTGGGGTCAAACAAAGTTTTGGTTTTGTGGTTCAGAGAAACGAACGAGGAAATTGGATTGGGGTTGCGTATATACGGTCGTCGTGCTATACTCGCGCTGCTACTGACGTGCTGCTGCTGCTGCTGCTGTACGTTCAGAGTTGCAGGTTTTTACCTGGTAGAGTTTTGGGGGTTGAAAGTTGAAACGAACCGACGCATGGTTGTTCGAACATTTTTCATCTTGGCTAAAAAAGCGATGAACATGAACCATTGCTGGAGGGGCGGTCTATGCCCGATGACACCTGATTTTTGCTGTAATTCGTGAATGGCGCAGCAGCAGCAGCAGCAGCAGCAGCAGCCGGTCATTCTCTTGACGCTTCTGCAACTGCTGCTCTGACGGGCTGCCAGGGGGCGAGTCAGGGAGGCGACGTAAACCTCCACACATCGGCCGATACGTCTGTTACACACACGTATCAAAACGCTCAAGCACGTCTAGCGGGTTCTGGAGAGGCAGGCCGCCGCCGCCGCCGCCGCCACCGCACCAGCAGCAGCAGCACCTCCACCACCACCACCGCCACCATCAACAACAGCAAGAACAGCAGCAGCGAGGTGCTTGCTCGTTGCGAAACTGTGAACCGTGCCCGAAACACGACGACACTTCGCATATTTTCAAAGCAAGCGCCTAGCAGACACGAGCAAAATATTGTTCCGCAAGATAGTGGAGAAGAAGTATAGATGAATGAACACAACAAGAGAACAGAAAGGAGAGCAAAAAGAAACAGAAAAAAAAGTACACGAGGACATGCCCCATATAGCAGCAGCATTGAGACGAGAGAAAAAAACATGGTCGACCCCATCGCTTGCCCGCTTGCCCGCGCGCTCGACCAACTTGTGTCACTGCCCCGCACCCAGCATCTACACCCGTACTGCGTGCTCTGTTGCTCCTGCTGTTGTCGTTGCTGCTACAGCAGCAGTAGTATTTACAGTGTCTGACCTGATAGGCGATTGCGTCGTAGATCGACAAGCGTGACTCCATGTTTCCCACCCACCCCCGGGTCGAGCCCGACACCACACCACTCCGCGAGATCGCTGTCGTTCTCCTGCCAGCCAACCTTCTGGGCCCACTCGGGACCGGAGGTGCACCAGAAGAGGGTGAGCAGAGCCCTTCTCTCGGACGCCGTCGATGGGGCTACAGAACGCGGAGGGACGCAGCAGCAGCAACAACAGCAGCAAGCAGCAGCAGCACAAGCAGCGCAAAAAAAGCAGAGCAAAAATCAACAAAAAAAAACAGCAGCACGCGCAGAGCAGGCAGAAAATCGGGCAGCACGTCCGATTTCATGTAACAACTCGTGTCTATCATCGCATACCAGGTATGCCCTGAAGCCCCAGCTAGACTCGACTGACCTCCCTCCTCAGCCAACCCTCAGGCCCAAGACCTGTGACAAACATCAGGACGCGCCTACAACACGGAATCGACGTGGGTGGGGGTATAGCACACACCTGGCTCCGGCTCCTCTCCCTCCCTCGCGGCAGCAGCAGGCCTCATCAATATCTCGGCCGATGTTGTCTCCGGTGCGGATCTAGGCCTATTCATCTGCAAAACCAGTCCTGGACCACCGACCACGCCCCCGGCCGAGGCTCCCCCCAACATCCGCGGCGTTGAAAAGGACGACGAGTAGAGTCAAGCCCCCCCCCAGACTTTGATGGGCGGAGTGGACGAAGTGAAGCGCGCAGGTATATAGAAGTGCCTTCGCGGCTTCGAGGCTTGAGGCTTATACTTTACTTCACAGGTTGTGTGCGGCACGGTCTGGTGGCCTGATTTTTTGGAGAGGGACAATGTTTTTTCGAAAGATAATCTCTTGACTTTTGAAATCTCTCTCTTTCTCCGAGTCTCTCGCTCGCGGTCTCTCTCCTTGCTCGCAAGCTCGTGCGCCGTTTGCAGACCACAACCACCGCAAAGCGCCCAATTGATTGCTTCGTCCTCGCCGATTCTTTACGGTCTGAGTTCTGACGTTCTGAAACCCTTGGTGATTTTTCCAAGTTCGTTTGTCGCCTGTTTGTTCCGTTGGTTGTTGTTTTGCCTCTCCTTGTTGTTGTTGTGTTGTCGTTGTTTTGCTGTGCTTTGGATCTCGGAGGGAGTTTGGAGGGCTACGAGTAGGGGGCCCGGGGGCAGGGAGCAGGGGGGGGGGAACGTGTATTTCTTGCTATGTTCTGTTCAGTGTTTCAAATTAAAACGCGCAAACAAAAGCCCGCGCGGGAGGGAGAAGTCTCAAGTCTCGGGCGGCTACACATCTATCTGCGGTGGTACAAGTATTAATGGATGTGTTACTACTACAACAAGCAGTACATGCCGTAAAACTATACAACTAACTATTACTAGGTATATACGAGTATACGACGAGTACTACTCGTACGCAATATAACTGGCTGTAGTTGTTACTGTTCCTGACGCGTATGTATAGTATATCTCATCAAATATCTACAGGAAGGATACCTACTACGAACGCGTACTACTACTGTAATATGTGGTACCTGCTGGGCATATTTCGGCATGCCTGCATACAAACTTTATTATGGGGCCAACTTTTTTCCCCACCCGCGGGTACTTTTTTAGGCACAAAATATCCAGATATCTATCCATCTGTCTATCTGCTGCCTGTCTGTGTGTGATGTCTGTGTCCCCTGGCGATGATGGTGATCAGCATCATCATCATCATCATCGTCACCGTCAGCTAGCTGTGGTGGTGATGATGCTGATGGTGGTGGCTTTTTGTGTGTGTGTGTACAAAGTACTATATATTATTATTCTAATCAATTGTTGTATAGTTTGTTGTTCGCAACACGTTACATATGGCACTTTTTCCCCGGTGTTTTTTTTACTCTACAAAAAAACTTCGGAGAGAACTACTCTGTATGAACATTACCTGGACTAACTTTGCCCCAATGTTGATTTTGAATGTTGATGTTTACATCATCACTGTTTTTCGTACCTCCTCCGAGTTCAGTAACTTTTGTCTTTTTTTTTCCTTGTTACGTCCAACGAGGTTCAGAAGAACCCGCCAGGCACTATACTCGTAGGCATATCGTAGACGCCTTCCCTTCTCCCCCGATACTTGCATTCCAGCAAGGTCCAGTCGGTTCCAATCGGGTCAAGTCGGGCCCAGCCAGGTCCTGTTTTGGGTGCGGTTGGGTAGGGTAGGGTCGGGTCGGGTCGGGTCGGGTCGGGTCGGGTCCGGTCGGGTCGGGTCGGGNCGGCCTTACCACCAGTTTGTTTGGTGTGAGTATAAGTGGTGAGCTGTACAAGCAGTATGTTGCCGCGCGCTGGTCGTATATTGTATATGTCATTGATAGCACACCTCTCTTGTACTTTGGTTCGGACGCTTGACGATCCCAGGAGCCAGCAGTGCAAGTAGTAGGTTTTGGTGTGAGCGGGTGGCAGTACGACTATTAGTAGTATGACTCGTGTCAGCGGGCAGATTACCTCTCTTGTATTTGGTTCGGACGCTTGAAGACCCCATGAGCCAGCAGTACGAGTAGTAGGTTTAATGTCAGCGGGCAGCAGTACCAGTGTAGTAACGTTACCGGGCGTGTTGTTTAGAACTAATTGTGCATTCTGTGAATATCATAACCCTTCCACGGGTCAGGATGTTTTCGAACTCTCATGGATCGGGTCGGGTCTGGTCGGATTGGGTCAAGAGGTATTCAAATACTCTCATGGGTCGGATCGGATCGGGTCGGGTCGGGTCGGGTCGAGTCGGGTCGAGTCAGGTCGGGTAGGGTCGGGTAGAGTAGGGTAGGTTCTGTTCATATCAACTCGAAATGTTGAGCTTTCGACATCCGACCCGACCCGACCGATGAGATTGTGAACACCCGCCGACCCGAACTAACTCGATCCGACGCCACGGGGAACAAATGGTCGGCACTCGTCCCTACCCTGCGGTAGCATCTATATATGGCCACCACTTCGGATAGGAACAGTGAGAAATCGGCGCTCGTCCGTACCCCGAATTGTAGTAAAATACGTCTTCCGGCGGTGGCATTGCGGCCGCCTTCACGGGGCACAGGCGCTCGAAGCCCGAACACCATCCATACCCGACGGTGGAAAATCTAGTACTGGTTGGCAATCTACGCCTACAGCGTTGCTTTCATCTTCGCGAGAAGAAGAAGCTCGGCTCTCGTCCGGAATGTTGGCGCTCGTCCATACGCTCGGCGCGCATACGTCGCCGGCGAACCGGTAGGATGGCCACGGCGACGTCGTGGCGGCCTTTTTTTCGCGGCAGACAGAAACGCTCGGCTATCGTCCGTACCCACAGCGGTTTAACATACCCGTGACGGCAACATTGACCTCGCGGCCGTCTTCGTGAGGAACAACAGGAGCTCGTGTAGCGCTAAGTTCAGATTCGGCAATGAAGCACCTTATTTTCGCTGGGGCAATGGCAATACTGCAGCCACATTTGCGGGGAACAGGTGCCACATGCCCGATGCTTATGTATGCGCACCCAGCGGTAAAAAAAAACTTCGGTGGTATCACCACGGCCGCATTCATCGGGGGCGGGGGGGGGGGCAAGAGAAGCTCGGCGCTCGTCCGAAATCGCCGACAAAACGCCTTTACTACGGCGCCTGATATACGACGGCATCACTGTTGTTGTGGCTTCCTGTTGTGACGGTCCATACCGGACGTCGCATACATTCTCCGCGGCGGCATCGCTGCGTGTGGTCGTTTTCACGAGGAGAACATAAGTGTGGCGCGCTCGTCTGAGCTGAACTCGGCGTTGGAAGCCTACGGCGTGCGGTGGTGTGCGGTGGTGTGCGATGTGGGTGACCGTCTTTGAGGAGTTCCAGAGCTCGGAGCTCGCCCCGTTCCCGGTATGCAAAACGCCTTCTTAGCGGCGGCGACATCGCGATCGTTTATTCGGGGAATAAGGAGAAGCTCAACGCTACTGTTGTTATAGTCCGTGCTTGGAGGTCAAAACCTTCTGTACGACGGCACTATTGCAAGTGTGTGTTTACTAGGACATTTCGTCGATTAAAAAGGGGTATCCAGGTACCTATCCAGGTAGCTATCCGGGTATGACCCCAAGCAGCCAGCTTGGTATCCGGGTACCTCCTGGAGTATCCACTAGTGTACTAAACACACGCTACAACATTGCGGCCGTCTTCGCGGGGAACAGGCGCTCGGTGCTCTTCCATGCCTGGTGTTAAGGTCTCTAAGGCGGCGATCAATAGGCGTTTCGTTTGCGGGGCGACAAGGAGCTCGGCACACCCTTCCGCCCGCCCCCGGTGGTATGGAAAAGGTACGGTGGCAGCATCATCAGCGTTACCATTTCGGCCGCCGTTACGGAGCGCAGGAGCTCGGCGCGTTCGCCCTTTCCCAAATACGTTCGTTACGGTGGCCTTACATATAGCGACAGACATTCCGCGTTAAATTCGATGCGAGTCGAGGAGAGACGAAAGGGCTGAAGTCTTCTCGCTCGTACAAGTTTTCAAGGCAAGAACCGTGTAGTGGGGGAGGAGGCAGAAGAGCCTACTTTGTGACCCCGGATCTGAGTTACGACTATTAATAGGGAGGAGAGACAAAAGAAGGGCGAATACAAACAAAAAAAGGGGATGAACAAAGAAAAAAGAAGAAAAAAGAAAAGTCTACCCTCGGCGGCCCAAATCATACCTAGTACCTGGTATATACTACCACACCGCGGGCACGACGTAGATGGTGTGGATCTACAAACATCGCGGCTATACAGCTCGTCACAGGGTGTCAAAGCCGGCACCGATGTCATGGTCTTCAAACATACAACTATCTGTCGCTCGCCCAAAGAAAATACCGGGTTGTTCGAAATTCGGGATATCAGAGATAAAATCCTCGGCCTTCGATGCAAATACTACAATAGTAGTGCAACCCTCCCCTGGATACCACCACAAGCTGCTTATCTATGGGCCTCCCGAACGATATGCCGACGCGACGACGCCCAGTGTCTGATGTGATTCGGTGGTCCAAGCCTTACGTCAACGCGCACGGCAAAAACGACATCCAACAATACATATATTCCTGCCGGTAGTTTCCTACGAGTAAGTATTTTCTGAACGACTACCTGGTATGCATACCACACAGTTCTCGTCATATACGACATTAACACCCGGCACGTCGTTTTTTTCTCCATAGGCTGTTGAGCGCTTGAAGGTACGGTAGCAAAACAGAGGCAGCGGAGGCGGAATCAACGACGACGAAACACGGTGGACAGAGCTCCCACGACCGTCAAGGGGGACGAGAGATGGACCTTCAGCATTACCGTCGGCAGCACTCCGGCTGGTAGCACTCCTCTCCCGTCGATTCCCGTCGGTGGTACTCCTGTCGGCAGCACTCCCGTCGGCAGCACTCCCGTCGGCAGCATTCCTGTCGGCAGCACTCCTGTCGGCAGCACTCCTGTCGGCAGTACTCCTGTCGGTACGTAGCACTACCGTCAGCAGCACTCCCGTCGGTAGCACTCCCGTCAGAAGCACTCCTCTCGGAAGCACTCCCGTCGGTAACACGCCCGCCGGCAGCACTCCCGTCAGTAGCACTCCCGTCCGCAACACTCCCGTCGGTAGCACTCCTGTTGATAACACTCCTCCTGTCGGTAGCACTCCTGTCGGTAGAACTCCCATCGGTAGCCCTCCCGTCGGCAGCACTCCTGTCGGCAGCACTCCTGTCGGTAGCACTCCTGCCGGTAGCATTCCCGTCCGTAGCACTCGCGTCGGTAGACTAACGGCGATGTCTCGATCTCGCTTTCACGTAAGTGGCGCGTATGTGTGTGTTTCCATTGCTCAGCGTACAGTGGTAACATATTGGGCTAGTCTAACGGTGGAAGGCTTTTCCCCTCGTTCGAGCCCCTCTCTCCCGACTGAGACTCCTACATACCGTGCGAATTCAATCAACCCCCCCCCCAATCAATCCATCGGAGGCTGTCGTCCCTATGCAGGTCCGCCTCACAAGCGGTTCTTAGTAGGATGCAGCTCACCCTTCATGATATTCGCCCAACACCTCACGGTGCTTCGCGCTTGGTGCAAGCAATGTCTGCCTGGTTGGTGAAAACCCAACGTGCTCCGTCCCGGCATTGTAGGGATGCGAGGGTCTACGGTCGTACGACTACGGCCGTGCACGACATGAGTACCTACCCCCCCCCCCCCCCGCTGCCTTCGCCTCGAGGTATTCGAAGTGCTCCGCGCCTTCTTTCGCTTCTGGGTCGGCGATAAACTCACACTAGCGCCCCCCCCCCGTGCACCCCCAACATCTTGGACGTCTTATTTCGCTGTTGAGTCAGTGATATGACCACACTATCCCCCCTCCGCGGCCCCAAGCTCTTCGAAGTGCCTCCACGCCTTATCCCGCTTTTAGATTGTTGTTATACCGTACAGGACACCGAATAAGAAACAGGTTAATAAGAAAGCCAGGCTGAGATTTAGAAGGGAAATAGGAAAATCGGGAGTCGTTATCTTGAAATTAGTGTAGAAAACGCCCTCTCTCAAATATGAAATCCAGTCTGGACTAGATTTCCTGTTTCTTATTAGGTTTCATGCCCTGTATAAGGTTATTCTGTTCTAGAGGTTCCGGGGTGGCTGCTCCGACCGTGGTTTGGGATAGTGGATGGGGCATCTCGTTTCGTGGTTATACTGCCCACCGTCTGGGGTATCATACGCCGCCTACTAGGGAACCGTGTGGTGGGTATTTTCCTCTCACCAATCAGTTGAAGGGGAGGGGGGGGGTGCACTTCATATTAGCATCTGTCGCGTACTTTAAGTCAGCTATTGATACCCGTCGAGGTACGACATGTGGGCGGCGATCGCTTGGGATCGATTGAGGGGGGAAATGCGTGGGTCACGCCGCCTGGAAGGCGGCATCGAGCGGGGAGGGGGGGGAGGGGTTAGGCAGACGAAAAATAAAAGAAAAAATCCGAAGAAGAGACCCCAGTTTGCGACCGGGGTTGCCGCCCCTCTTTGGAGTTAGTTTATACGAGGTACACATGATAGCAGACATCAGGGAGAGGTGAATAAAAAATATGGCGTACACAGAAGACAGCGGTATGACTTGAAAGCGGCAGACAACCTGTATGTGTAACAGCAGAATGGAATCGGTCCCACTATTAATAGTACTCGTAAATCTGGGCGATAATATAAGCTATGTTTGATGCCCATATCAGAGTTCAAACGGGGATTATATTCCGGCCCAGAGGGGTTCTACGTTTTTCCCTGTGCTCCCAAGTAGAATTTGCAAGAACTCGTCAACGTAAGGAGTATAAGTATCCGATACATGCCAGGTACCACGTAGACCAATATGTTCGTCCAATAATCTTCCAGTGCTACTAATGTCTGGCGTATCTCAACCGGTACAAAAGCTCGAAGGAAACTCTTGGAGAAAAAAACACAGAATCGCCGACATTTTGAAATGCTATTATAGCTGAATGAAAACCGCAAAAAAAAGTGTTGTTTTTTCCCTATTTTTTCGCCTTCTTTGCTGTTATAAACGTGATTTCGCTGTAGTAACCGTAATCGCAACGAACTTCCAGAGGGTACTCGTACGTGCGCCGTACTCATATGTACAACGCATAGTATACGATGTAGCATGTCATGCATATGATGCATACCGATACGAATATGTACGAGAACGAGTAAAATCACAATATATGCACGATGTACTCCTGCGTACATAACATACTACAAGTGTTTCTGTCAAGTGTGTACGAGTACCATTCCGGACGGGAATACAAGGATAGTTTCAAGATTACCATGAACATAAAACGGTCCTTATATGTCCGCCCTGAGAGTGCAACTGAGAGTGCAACGAGAACGTAAAGCGCGCGTTAAATAACTGAAAATGAGGTCATGCCTCGGAACCAATTCGGTTCTCGTGGTGGTGGACCTGTTCGACTGCTGCCCACACACACGGCAGCAGCAGCAGCAGCATCAGTGACGGGATCATGGGAGGCGAGTTATTCTGATAAACTCACAGATAAATGTGTTCCTTCTTACTATTACGTGGGACCATGGTAAAAACAGGACCAAAAGCTGGTCGTAAAAACAGGTAAAAATATACTGGTACCACTCTGTCCAGAAATATAAGGACCATTTTGATTTTAAGTTTGGTACGAAAACTACCCTTATATTTATGAACAGAGTGGTAGCTTAAAAATATACTGGTACCACTCTGTCCAGAAATATAAGGACCATTTTGACTTTAAGTTTGGTACGAAAACTAGCCTTATATTTATGAACAGAGTGGTAGCTTTTAGTGTGTACCGTAGGTCCCCTATTTACTAGTGTTTAGTATGGTCCCCCGTGATAACTCTGGACGGAAATATAAGGACCATTAGTGTATAAATTCCAACACATAACGGTCCTTACATTTTCGTCCAGAGTGTTGCACGAGACGTGTTCTACGCGAGGAACCAGGACCTTGTGGTCACGGTCTACACTACAGGCAGTATGCAGTACGTAAGCGACCTTTTAGATCTGCAGTCCCGTTATGGGGACAAACCACTCTAATTCTAGGTGAATGTGTCCCCAACACGGGACTGCAGGTCTAAAAGGGTTATCAGAACTGAAAAACTTTTCCCACACTATTTCCAGGTAGTTTGTCCTCAGATACGTGGGACCAATTCTTAAGGGGTTAATCATATCTTGGTTTTGGCCAGACTGGAATTTCTTAGCTTAAGACTGGGTGTGTTCCACACTATTTTCAGTACACAGACGTCGCATTCTTACGTTTCCCCCGAAATCTCAAGTTCTCAAATTTTTAATTACAGTATCAGATTCTTAACATCTGTCGCGTGTAGTAGACTCATACTCGTCTACACAAGGCAATATAAGTTCATGTGATAAATACAACAACTTGGTACGTGCGTAACGTACCGGTAAAAGAAAAAATACAGGAGGACACGCAGGAGGTCTCTCTTCTTATCTTTGTTATCAAGGAACTTGTGTATTATGTATCTCTGTGAATAGGAATACAACTATATGGAAATCAGCACACTATTATCACGTATCCCAGGGGATACCATAGAACCCTCTCAGGGTGTTTATACCGCCGGATGATGTAGTTTGGTATGATAGTAGGAACTGTTTGCTTAGAGAAAGACAGCAACAATACTGCTGGCAGTCCTTCCGATACAGCAAAAAATGATAAAACGCCAGTCAGGCCAGCCAGTCTTACTAGCCAGTCACCCACGTGACATTTTTTCCTCTGGTTTTCAGAACTGGTTTTCAGAACAAAAAACAATATACTTCGTATACTCGTAGGCAATACAAGTACGGAAAAGCCAGTTTGTCGTTTTTCGCATTTTTTTTGTTTGATCTTCGTCCGTTCTTGTCTCCATGCCGTGTCTTCTCGTACAGACCCAGCGTGGGTGTGTGTGTGCCCAATCGACGAACGAGGCAGCAAACTGCAAAACAAAAATAAATAAAAAAAGCGAAAACCAACAATTCGACCCGCCCAATGAAAAGTCCATACGAGACCAACAACGCCGGTATCATATGTGTATGTACCAGCGCACTAAGATACTGCTGGGCCGAAGAGCCTACGTACGTACTACGAGTACACCCAACACCATAATATCGTTAGCAGACCAGCCCATATAGCTTCCACTGCTGCTGCTGGCATTCTGTTTATATTGCGTTTCGTGCTATTTTGCGGTTTTTGCACGCAGAACACATAAGCCAAGGTTTTATACGACGTCTGCGAGTCTACCGCAACCGCCAATACGCACGAAAAAAACAAAAAAACAAAAACCCTCCAAAAAAAAACACAACACCACGAAGAAAAGAGAAACTAAAATCAACTACGAGTACCTCCAATTAATTGTCAGTTTCGTCGCGTTTGAGCTCCCCACCCCCGGATGACACCGCCGCAGGCTAAAAAAAAATCAACCGAGGCCCAGACGAAAGGTCTCAACGAAATGACGGGGGGAAAACAAAAATCACCGCCCAATACCACTACTGCCCTCAACCATAACCACCACAAAATGGCCCAGCAGCACCAGCAGCTGTACGCCGTCGCTTTGTCGCGTTCCTTAGACAACCCTGCCTGCTCGGCCAATTCACGGCTACCCACCCCGGTAAGGCCTGGCTGGATCATTGGACCAAACCATATCAGCCATGTTCCCACCATCACCACCACCGGGGGGGGGCACCGCCGCCACGCACTGGAAACCCTCGCACGGTCCACAAACCCCGGCTAACCCCACTCTCCCCCCCCCCCCCCCCCCCCCCTCCCTTGCCCCCTCTCCCCTTCAAGCAGTCTCCAACAAAGGACCAAAAAGTTAGCGGCGCGGCCCGACGCCCATATCGCGCCTCTCGCGGATGTAGTTGCCCGCCCCCCTCCCTCCGTACCCGCCGCGCCCGCGCCCTCCTCCCTGGTAACGGTTGTTCGCGGTCTGGCCTGGCCGGTTGTACCCTCGCCCCCCTCCCCAGTCTCCGCTGCCGCGCCCACCGCCACCGCCGGCGCCGCCCCGACCGCCGCTGTTGTAGTCGCGTCCACCGCCGCCACCACGGCCTCCCCCGCGGCCCCCCCCGCGGCCGCCGTCGTCTCGGTAGCCGTAGGCGCCGGTCCTGGCGTCGATGAGACGCTCGTTGCTCTCCACGAGGGTTGCCGCCTGAGTGTTTTTTTTTTTAAGGCAGGGCGGGATTTATGGGAGGGGAGGGAGACGGGGCGGGAGACGGTACACGGAACGTGAGCCCGTGCAAAATAAAGCAAGAAAGAAGCATGGTTTGACGCTTGGGTTTTTTAGGTATAGGTAGGGTGGGACGGGATGGGATGGGGGGGGGGGGGG